>VYZQ01022683.1:101057-116972 GCA_013400655.1 Mystacornis crossleyi | reverse complement strand
CCGCTGCCCCTCCCTCCCGCCCCCAGAGCCTCGCCCGGCCCCGCAGAGCAGCAGCCGCGCAGTCCCGGTCCCGGCCGTCCCCCGGTAGCGATGAGGCCGCGGTGCCTCCCGCTGCTGGCGCTGGCCATCGCCCTGGCCGAGGCGGCGACCTGTGAGTGAGGCGAGGCGAGGCAGGGGGGAGGCGCGGGGCCGTGTCCCGGAGGGGCGAGGGGCGGCCCGGAGCGGTGCCGCGGGGCGGGCAGCCCTTCCCGGCCGTCCGGGGCATCGCGTCCGCCCTGCTCGGTGCGTGCAGCCCCTCGGTGCCGTGGGGTTCGGCAGCGGGTCCTGCCGGGCAGCCGAGCTGTGGCTTCTGGGGGTTGTGTGCGGCTCTGGAGCTGTTTGCGGCCGCAGCGCAGCTGAGCCGCCCACGGGAACGTGTCTGCACAGGGAGCTTGGTTCCCTTACGAGAACAACCCTCGGTGGATCATGGTCTGCTCAGAAGAGTGGCTTTATTGCAGTCCGGGCAAGCGGCCCTGACCGTTTTTATAAGTTCAGACCTCTCAGCCTAGGTAAGAGCAAATTGCTCTCACATACCGACAAAAAAAGTCTTCTGCCTTTGAGACAAAAGTCTTTGAGCTTGATAGTGAAAGAAGACAGTGTAGCTGAAACAAGCAGAATTGCAGCTTGTTTCTGACCCGTTTTACTAATGATTAAACGGGCAGAAGAGAAACCTAATGTTTACTATTCTGCAAAGTGCTAGGGTTTCTGATTTAGGAAGGGAGCGGTATCAAAAGACGAAAGTTCATGTTATAACATTTTAAACAGGTCCTAAAAATAAATCTTCTAATAAATATTTCGTAATGATCTTTTCTCCTGTTTTCGTCACGTTTTCGGTTCCATTTATCTTATCCACCGCATACTTTGTCATTTTTCTTAAGAGCCCGAAGTCAGCTGTCCTGCTCATCCAAAACTTCTGTGGTCCATATTGTCCAGTTTCCTATCCCTGGCTCTGAACAGTGCCAGGGATTTATGGAATGGTAGGGGGGGAGAGGGGAAGAAGAGAAAACAGCTTAATAATGCAGCTCATACCGTTCAATAATCCTAAAGTTGCCTTTGCAACCTTAGCGTAGTTGGATTCGGTCAAACCTCAGGTGGGGGACACATTTTGGAGAAGGTGCAGATAAATATTAGTGGCTAATTTAATTTTGTTGGCTGCATAAGGTCACTGATGAGCATTTCAGGAGACTCTTGTCACTGGAGTTATGGAGCCGTACAAACAAGATTGTGCCACTTCCTACAGTGGCATCACTTCTTACTCAGTTTTATTTAACAGCTTTCCTTGGCTGGGGTATTAGGTAAGCGGCTCTAGGTTATGTTTAAGTGGCCCACTTAAAGCAGGTTTATGGTTGCACCTGCACAACAGAAGAGCTGTAAAAAACCACTGAATCTCATCCTCTCCCACAATTTTTTTTTTCTTTTTTAGTAGCATCACTTCTAGATGCTTGATAAGCATTCGCTACACAGCGTCTGTACACCACCTCTGGAAATTGTAAGGCTTTGGAGTAGCACAAGGCTTCAGTGATCACCAAATGAAGCACCCCGAGTGCATTAAGGGTTAACTTGGTTTGGCAGGGTCAGAAATGGGCTGGAGTTTCCTGTAATCAGACTGGCAGCAGCAGCAGTCAGGAATTTCTGTTTTTAATAAAGGTCCTATCATAATCTTTGTAATTAAAACACAGATGAATGAATACACTGCTAATCCTGTGCATGGGGATTGAAATACTTACACTGAAAAACCATGGAATTTTCTTTGAGTTACATGTTTTATTTAAACTCGGAAGTCACAGGAAATCAACTTAGGAGAAGGATAAACTGCTCTGATGTAGGGGAGAACACCTGTTCCTATCACCCCACTGTACTGAGGACATGAAGTAGGAAGTGTTACATCTGTTTGTACACAACTGAACATTTCTTGTCTTTTATTTACTGTGAAACTGCGTGAAAATGACAATGATGTAGCTGAAGGTCACAATAAGAGGGTTTAAAGTCAGCTGTGAATTAGGCCTCATCTACACTGCAGAGCCTCTGCCCCAAAGCTGTCAGCATGCTTGTGGGGGTAGAAATCTCCCATGGAAAATAAACCCAGCAGGTATAAATACATATAATACACAATTTTCCTATTTTTGTTGTCACTGCTTTTGTCTCAGAACAGATGGTCTTCCTGCATCTTTCTTGTTAGTCTGCTTTTATTAGTGAGAAATAAAGCATTTACTCTAATTAATTAAAAATGACACTTCTCCTTTCATTTCTAAGCAACTCGCTGGTTGCTCTCTGAGATAGAGGAGTGCTGCAAAACCTTGGAGGTGAGCTGTGGCATATCAGGAAATCTTATTTATTGCCTTACCAGTACAGTTAATCTCACCAGAATGAAAGCAAATAGATTAGTTTGTAGTTACAAGCTCAGGCCACATCAAATTGATTTAGGATGCTCTAACATGAAGGTTTTTTCAGGTCATTATCCAGTGTTGCAGCACTTCAGAATGGTTCAGTTGTGTTCCCTGTCACTGGATGGAGACCTTTAATGTCTTTAGGATGGTGTGGTTTCAGTTAAATGTTAAATCTGTCTCCATTCAGGCTCTGGGCCTCATTAGCTGCTTTTTCTAGACAGCTTCCTAAATTTTTTTCTTTCCTGTTAGTGCAGAGAAACTGGGAGCTCTTCTCTGGCACCTGGCTGCTGGTGTGGCTCATGAAGGTGCTCTGGGCTTGAGGAATTGTCCCAGGCAGCACTGGATTGACTTTGTCTGCTTGAATGGCTCTTTTCCGTGGAGCTGGGATGAATATGCATGGCCACCACACCTGATTTGCACTGCAGGTGTCACGACCCTCACACAGTTGGGCTGCTCGGAAAGGTTAAGTTGTGCAGAGGCTGATGAAGGGAGGGCAGGTGTAGCAGTGTGCTGCTCTCCAGTTAACATCTGTCATCTACACTCTTTAACCCAGTCAGCTGGACTTCTTCCAGTCGTGCTCAGCCATTTTTCTCTTGATCACAAGCTATATCCAAAAATTAAACCAGGCAGTCTAATTTAGTGGCTGTTCCTGGAGTGTTGTGTGCTCTGCAAAGAACATTGAAGCCGACATCTTTCATTTTTAGTGTCATTTCTCAATGTTTATCATTTGTTAAAATGACAATAACCAGATTCATGAAAATTAAGTAACGACTCATGCTGGATCTGAAATATAAAAGCGGGCTAGGATTCTGTTTTACCTTGTTAAATGTGAATGTATTTATAGGTTGTCTGCCTTGATATTCCCAGGAGTTCATTCTCACCTTTGTCTTGTTCTTTACCATTCTGAAAAATAAAATGGCATTTATTTTAATTACATATAACATGGAGCCTGACTTTGTAAGATGTCATTTTGGTCTCACATAAATTAAATAGGATCAGAATATTTACCTGCAGATCACTGAAACAGGTGATATAATCAGCTTTTTTTATCTACTTGCTGGTTACAAAGCTCACTTTGTAAGAACCATAATCTAAACAAATAAGACATTATTCTTGTCCTGAGTATGACTCTTAAATTATGCTTCAGGAGTGAATGCTATTAGGGATTAATAGCACAGATTAAGGATTTTTTAATCAGAAACAGCTCACACATGCAGAATCCTAGAATTTCTTGCTTGCGTTTTACAAAACGATAGCAAACATCAACTCCTTACTAAGCATTTAATTCAGAATTTTGTGTTAGAGTCTCACATTTGCTTGGTGTTTACAGCATTTTTCAGCTGTTACAAAAAGAGATAAATAATGACAGAGTTGCTTTGTGTCTCCCAAGTTTTATCCCAGCAGTATGCCTCTCAGTTCCTGCTGAGGAAACGGCGAGCAAACTCCTTCATGGAAGAAAGTAAGAAGGGAAATCTAGAAAGAGAATGCATTGAAGAATTATGCAATAGGGAAGAAGCCAGGGAAATCTTTGAAAATAATCCTGAAACTGTAAGTATTTTACGAGTATCTATGACATAGAGAGTAGCTCTTTGCAGAGGAAAAGACATAGAGTTCACAGCTCCCAGTACCAACATTGGGCAAGATCCTCCCATTCAAATAGAAAATTTTCAATGTACTTTTGACACCCAATTAATTTTCATTGCCTTCATTTTGCAAATGTCCAATTCAGTGAAGTATTTTAATCTCTCCACTGAGGCTTGTGTGTTTTAAATAATCTTCTGCTTTAGCCCAAACAACAGTGATACAGAAAACCAGGCCTGTATTCTGTGACTCAAAGTAACTTTTTTCTTCTTTTGTGGTTATAATACCAATATATTTTAGAACATATTCAGTGATGTGTTTTGCTGTAATTTTATGTACCTGAAATTTTTCTTGACCCTCGTTTTTCTTTTCTTTCTTGCAGGAGTATTTTTATCCCAAATATTTACGTAAGTAAGAAAAACCCCTAAACAACTCTAGTGTATCATTCAGTGATGCTCTCATCTGGATAATACTGGTTTAGTTATTCTGCCCCTAGCACTGGGATAATTTCCATGCTGATTATAATGCAGAGAATGTCCTGGGTGCTGAGATCCTCACAGAGATGCTCTGAAGGTTGGGCTGTGATCAGCTGTCCTTAACATGCCCGGACCAGTTTGATAATTCAAGCTGTGAGAACAGGCTCTTTGAAGATGCCACGCAGCAAGTGGTGTAATTTCAGCGTAAATGAGTGTTTGGACCCTGAGCTGATTGTGTGGCTTTGCATTTGCAGGCTGCCTTGCCTCCCATCGAGCAGGGGTGTTCCGGGTGGCTGCAGTCACTCCAGACTCTCCAGCTGACCTGAGGGCTTGTGTCAAAGGTAAGTGCTGATGTTGGAACACACACCGACTAGAAAGCAGTTCACAGAGACACAAAAAGAGACAAATAGCCATTTAACTCAGGCAAACTCACTAATCTAAACCAGAAATTGACCAAAAACTGTGAGGTGAGACAGAGCATTTCTAGAGAAAGCAGTTTAAGTGACTGCTTTTAACTTTTATAAAGGAACATAATTAACTGTGAAACGGAAGGCAGAGTTCTTGTGCAAACAGAATTGTCCTACACCAACCCACCAATGTTCCCCAGTGTGTCCTCTGTACTCTACCACATCTCTAACAGTTATGCCAAACTCTTTGCCTCTAGCAAGTCACGTTCTGTCAGGTAGAGTAAGAGATTCTCTTGTTAATTGTCTTTTCTACCACTCTTTGGCGCATAGTTACATTAGCTGCTGAAAACTTCAAAATTAAAAAAAAAAAAAGTTATCTGGAACAGTCATTGATTGCAAACAAAAGGGTCACAAAGCATGAAACTTGAGATGTTTCTCAAATGTTTGATTTTTATGCCTGTGCATTCACAGGTCCAGTGTGAGTTGTGTTCTTTCTAGTAAATTCACAGGAAGCCATTTTTACCATGCTCCCTACTTGTCACAGTTTAAACATCTCTCTAAACCTCCTAAACTTTTTCAGTCTGGTTATATGAAAGAAACTTTCAGTTAGTTTGAGTAGAGGTATTTATCTCTGACACTTTTTATCACTGAAAGCAATGCAAGGCAAAGAAAATGCTTAATAATTACACTGCACGTGGTCATGGCTGAACAAGTTTTCTAGATCAGTTTATAATAATGCAATAATTTATCAGTTTCTCTGTGTGACCCCTCTTGAATAGAGAAACTCAACTCTTAGAGTTTCAAAATCTTGAGTTTTTGAAACTTTGATCTTTCTAGGGAAATTTGTGGTAATATGATGGGATCTGTTCTTTAAAAATTGAAATGCATCCTTAAGTAAAGTAGTATCAAGTCTGGTCCCATCTTGCTGGGATTAGCATGACTTAGCAAGTAATTTGTCTTCTAGTTGTTTTCTGCCTGACAGAGTACTGCTGGCTGTGTATGTTCTCAGTCACTTAAAAATCCTTGCTGACAGAACGAGTAGCAGGATTGTTGTGGGGGTGCTTCACATTATTCAATCAAGACCTTTCCTGTTTCATGACAGGTCCCTGTAGGAAGAGAGGAAGAAGGACTAAAGTGGTTCTTGAGGAGAAATAACCCGAAATAACAAGGATTTTTCATGTTTTCCATCCCACAGAAATTTCAAACCAGTGCAGCCCTCTGCCATGCCATAAAGATGGATACAAGGATTGCATAGATGGACAAGCCAAGTACACCTGTGTCTGTAAAGCAGGATGGAGAGGAGAGAACTGTGAGCAAGGTACAGTCTTTAATCTCACGTGATGTTGGTTCTCAGAAGCACGATTACATTTCTACTATTGAATAGTCTTTGCAGCTGGTCAATGGATGTTTTCCTGTCAGCAGAGAGTTTTGTTCCCTTTTCTTTGTAGATATAAATGAATGTGAAGACTTCAATGGAGGTTGCAGCCAACGCTGTTCCAATTTCCCTGGGAGCTTCCGTTGTTTATGTGAAGATGGCTACTTCATGCATTCCAACAAACGGGATTGTGGAGGTAGGGAGACTTCAAGGGAACGTCTTTCCATGCCACCACATTTGCTGTTGGCTAGAGAGAGGGAAAGGTTTGATCCAATAGTTCCATAAATGCTCTTGCATTGCCTCTGAAAGATGCAATCCTGCTTTAACTTGGCCGCTCCTTCCTTACACACTTCAGGCGTTTGGGCAGCCAAATAATGGACCAGATCAAGAAGCAAGGAAAGAAAAAGGCCAGAGATGAGATTCTGCTTCATTACTAGAGCTCCACAGAGCTTGCTGTGGTCTCTCACCAATTTCGCATATCCTTCTAGCATGCTGAAACAAGAATCTCAAGTGATGTGAATAGCTGATACTGTTACCATGGAAATTCTCTCTTGTAAACACTGGTTTAGGCTAAATCACTCCTAATTATCCATGCTGCTCTTTCTGCAGTTTGAAGTTCATTGGAGAAGAAACTATTAATGAATCCAAAAATTCTCTTAATGGAGAAAAAGACTTTTCTTTGATTCACCCAGCATAATTTTTTCTGTGTATGCTTGTGTCTGCTATTGGCCTTGACCTGAATGCTCCATTCCATTCCAAATAAAGACTGTGTATTGACATAATTAGCAATTCTTACTGCATAGTTAGAAAAAATTACAACTTTGTCCCATTTTTAATGTCATATTTTATTACCAAATTATGACAATAGTTTTGGATAATGTCATAATTTAGGAGACTAAATTTGATGGCCATTTTCCACTGTGACTTCCTTTAGTCTATATATCTTTCTGAATTAATAACTTCCAAAGAAATGCCAGAATGCCAGAAGATAGTAGGTTTATGAAAAAGGGCAAGCAGATAAATTGGTTAGAACCTCTGTAATTCTTGGAAAGATACTGGAAAATCTGGTACAAAAGTAATCAAGGATAAAAATACATTAATATATCTTAATGCCTTGAGTGCTAGTTTAATCATTTGATAAACTGCATTCAAGCATTTTATTATATGCAACTACAAAGTTAAACCACCAGGTATTTGGAATACACATAGTAACTGTAGAAAAGTAGTCCAAATTCAGGGCAGCTTTGACTTAATAAAGTTGCAGGAGTCCAAGCAAGCCAGTGGCAGAATCTGTTCTCCCCGTGCAGCACCATTTCCCCAACTGCTACAAAACCACAGAGAAAACCAGAATGATCCCTGCCTTCACAAGTGGGAGGGAAGTACACCAGGGATCTGATATTTTTCTGTCTTGAAGACACTTAAGATTGATACTATACCCTGAACCCAGTTGTCACATCTGCATTGGGAAAATGACATTGATAGACAAGACAGAAGATTTGAGGGATGGAGAGACAAGTGAGGGACTTGAACACCTATCAGCATAGCCAGTTAAAAGAAAACTGACATGAATTGAATGTGGCATGGAAGAACCTCTTGTCAGATTCTCTCTTGTCTTTCTGGATGTCTTTTTCTAAGACAGGATTTTATTATGCAGTCTGCTGTAGTTTATGGGAAATCTGCAGCCTGTTTCTGCCTTCCTGGACATGCATCCCTTTCTCTGTTACCCACAGAAGGCATGAAGGGATGGGAAAGATAGGGAGGCAGGGAATTTTTTCACTGGAGGCATGCAGAAGTGTCTTTTACAGCCCTCTGGAAATCTTTCTGGCTGTAGCTCTAGTCTGCTGTGACAGCACGGTAGACCTGCCAAGAAAGAGCCAGTTTGCCAGCCTCACTCAGTTTGCAGTGTTGGGTAAGGTTAGGAAGGAAAATGGTGTGGGACTTGTTTTTTAATAACTTGATTGTGTTTCTAGATATAAATGAATGTGTGCTACACCCAAACATCTGTGGGACAGCCGTCTGTAAAAACACCAAGGGGAGATACGAGTGTGTATGTCCAGAAGGCTACACATACAATTCAACTTCCAAGAACTGTGAAGGTGGGTCTGTGCCCCCAGCTCCCTCTTTTTCATCTCTTTCATCTTCCCCCTTCCCATTTTTTAAATCCACTGCTGTACCTAACTCAGCTCCTCATCTACAGGTGTATTTCTTAATCTTCATATTCTTTAGTAAATTAATTGTTCATTAGGTTGTCAGGCTATATTACATGACAGCATGGCAGTTCTCTAAAGATTTTTTAAAAGATTTTTTTATGAAGACCTCAAATGTCAAATGAAACTATTCGTAAATATCTGGAGAAAGAGCTATGAAAAAAGGAGCTGCTCCAAAAGAATCTTTCCTGAAATGAAAATCTGTAACTAAAAATTTCCAAAGTTCTGTAACAATTATAGCAAAGTCTAAAAGTATTGATAGCTATCAGTGAAGCAGCAAGAAGCCACCCATACAAAGACCAGAATAACTTCTCAAGTGTTGAAAGTATTTGATATTTGTCTTAGAATGTGTTTTATTTCTCTCTGCTTGTTAAAGTTTCTGTTTACTACACACCAGAAATTAAATTTCAGTTGCAAACAGATACGTAAGCTTTTAAGAGTTTTACAATGAAGAATCTTGTACACTGTCAGTTTAAGAAAAAACTATCAGTGACTGGTTTTTATTTTAAAAGCTGCCTTGTATTACTACTGAAAAGGACACAAAAGCAGCTTCTTGCTGGCCATGAATCTTTTGCTCCGTGGCTTTTCCTGCAGGTCTCTTGTGACAAAGCTTTGCACAGTGTCACTGATTACATATCCAGGTGCCAGCTCGTTGTCCAGTTACTATGGGATTAAAACACTACTGTGAATTTTCTGTTCCTGCATGCACTAAAGTGAGGAAAAACTTCACAGTAATTAATTCTTACTCCTCTTAGGATTTCTTTCAGATAAATTCAATTTGATGAAACCCACGTAAGTGTTGTGCTTCTGCTGGAGCATGGATTGCAGGAGGTTGCAAGACGAGGATGTTCCAACAGGGAAAGTCTTACCTCCCTAGCAGGAGGATTATGCTGCTAAGCTTTTAGACCTTGTTGTAACCACATTAAATGAGTCACCAAATCCTGTCTAAGGACAGGATTGTGCAGCCTGACAGGAATGTAGCCTTACAGAAATACTAAGTGACATGAGCTTTTCATTGTCATATTGCTTGTGGGTGGCTAAATTCAATTATGCTTATTAGAAAAATGGAATTTACATACATACATGCACAGCTATCTCTATGATGACAGATTCTATTAGACTGGAACAGAAGAGGGTTTGGTTTCTTTTTCCTTACCTCTCTTCCTCCAAGTAACAGGGGTGAAAAAAAAAAAAGTATTTTAGTCTTAAAAAAAACCCAAATTTAAATGCATGCATTGGTACAAATTTTTTGCTTCCCACTAGAAGGGCTATTTGTTTCAATATAAATGTTGCATTTTCTTTAATCTGAGGCCTAAATCACCCTCATTGCAGTCTCTTGTCAAGGAGAGATTTTGTTTGTTTCTATATTAGAAATGTAAAATTTGCATTGGCCTTTCACTTCTAAGTTTTTTATTTTGTGCAACCTACTAAATAGAAAATGAAGTTCTTTTAGTTGATTTAACGTATTCACAACTCAAATCAGACTATTGCTCTCTGCAAACAGATGCTATCTGAAACTTAGGTATTTATGAGATTATTGTATGTTATTTTAAAAGGTATTTTACCCTGAGATTATTTGAGGTTTATATTAATAAAGCACATCCTTTCTTCTCATACTTGCCATATATACTCTTAATAATCCAAGCTCTCATCGTGTCTTATAAGGAAGGGAAGAGACCTGACCCAGAATGGGATTTGTGCCATCTGTGGTAGCAACTTACGAGGTCTCTCACTAATTCATCCACCTTGTGCCTCAGAAATCAGACCAAATTGTCTCCAGTTCTGCACTCCAGGCCTCTATCAGATTACTAAATCACCTTTTGGATTCACGTTATTCCAGAGAACCTCTCCTGTCCATTATTTCATTAATTTGTATTAGTTTTCACTCTGTGCCATGAATAAATCTTTCTGTGTGCTTCAATTTCCCCTAGATATTGATGAATGTGCTGAAAATGTTTGTGCTCAACTCTGTGTGAACTCACCAGGAAGTTACAGCTGCTATTGTGATGGCAAGAAAGGGTTCAAGCTCTCTAAGGACATGAGGAATTGTGAGGTAAAACTGCTATGTGAAATTCCATGTGGAAAATCACGAAGTTGGGTATTTCTTGATGAGAGGATAGCTTAGATTAAGGAAAATAGGAAGCTATTTAAGAGCTGATTAAAAATTCCTGAGAAAATTCTGGGGCTTCTGATCTATGGTTTGGCTCACAAAGCAGCAGGGATTTGGATGCCATTCAGTTCATGCATGCTCATTTACAGGAGTCCTGTCAGAAGCAGCTTGCTTTAGCCAGGCATCTTTATTCCCTGCTGCTTCCAAAATAAGCCTCAGCTTTCTGCTACCAAACAAATAATTCCTGTTCAGCCTACTCAAGAGACAGAATGTTCCTTTGGTCCATATGTTCCCAAGTTTTCCTTAGGCTGTGCAAAAGTTTTCGCTCGCTATTTCAGAATTACTCTGTTTGGATTGAAAAAAACCCTGGATTGTTCTCCACAGTTCTCATTTGCCATAGCTTAAGGAAAAGCACTCAGTAATACTTGCCAGTTGGAGAACATCTTGCAGCCAAAATCGGCTGCTCTTGATCAGTTTGAAAATTTACACTTCTTCAGAGCAGAAAGTTTGAAGCTCCAGAGAATCAGGATTCAAGGATCGAAGTCCAAGGATTTTTTTTGTAAGTGATTCTCTGTATACTTTGAAAAGTTCAGGCAGTCTGAGATGTTAAGTGAGCTCAGATAACTGCCAACAATAAAACACTTCTAACGGAGTATAACAAAATTTGGCTTAAATTTCAGGAACTAGACCTGACACAAATTCCAGCGTCTGTGTATTATGTCTTGTTTGCACTTTCTGAAATTTAATATCTGAACAATGCTTGGCAGTCAATCTGTTTCATTTTGCTCATCCTTGAAATGGTGACATGTAATGAGGCTGGAAGATGCTCTTATTTGCAATACTATTGTTCAAAAGTGATTAATTCTCTTATCTGGAAGCTAGTTTCATGCCTTCTAATTGCAAAAAAAAAAAAAAAAAGTTCAATCAGCTGAAAAGATATGCAGTCTCAAGGATTCCAGCGGGCATGAAATGAAGTAGCCATAAAATTCAAGAAGAGCACCTGTATATTTAATGGAGCTGCTGTGTCAGAAATAGCAAAGTCAGAGTAGAAGTCAGTCACAGAATGTTTTAAGGGATTCACATTGGACCAGAGAGACCTCGAGACTCCTACTTGTCCATGAGAGAGGTGCTCTAAACCCATTCTGGAAGAGTCTTTCCACCTGTCTCCACACACAGGGTACATACAATAGATATTATTGCTGGATAGAAACATCTTTGTTTAAAATTTCAGGTAGATGAATGCTGGAAAGAACAATCAGTGTGATTTTTAAGTTTATCTTTAAACAAAGTCTTCCCAAGATACAGCTCTGGTCCATTCCCTTCTAACACCTGAGCAGGTTTAGATTCTGTAGAACTTTAATAATGGAGCTTGGTAGTTCCCTAGAAGGTGGGTGTCACATATCCCTGGTGAAAGGAAAGTGCCTGATGGAAGACTGGAATTCTTAATTCAAAAAACTAAGTATTTTAATATTAGTTTCAATTCACCAACACTGTGTGTCAACCTGAATTATCCTCCACCACTTTATATACTGGACATTTCAAGCAGAAGGAAAACAACTGCATTTGTACATAGGTATCCAAATTTTAAAAAAGGAAAAAAACACAAAGGTAAGCCATTACTTTAAAAAAATAAAAAAGACAGGCTAGCAGTCAGCAACGGGAGTTGTTTCATAAGCTATCACAATGCATCAACAGCTTTTTCTCTCTACCATTTTCAGTCTGTTACTGAGTGTATCCCACTGAACCTTGAAAAGAATTACCAACTGCTTTACCTGGCAGAGCAATTTATAGGAATTCCCGTTCTCTACTTAAAGTTCAAACTGCCAGATGTCACAAGGTAAGCATTTGCTGTGTATAAAAGTGTGCGCTGGAATGACAGGCATTTGTTTCCATTAATTTTCTGAGGATTTAGGAAGAGTGCACTGCATGCATAAATTAATATTAGCATCTCCCCCTTGGCTAAGATACCTTTATATGATGAATGAATGAACAGGAAGGCATTTACAATTATCAACATGAAGTTCAGAGGATATACGGAAATAGTTACAGTGTAGCTTCCAGTTAGGCACGGGAATGGCTTCAGCTTGGATGTTGCCGCTGCTTCACCCCTGCCCTGGGTAGAAGCTGTGCATGCTCTGCTCACCCTGCTGAGCACTAAAATCAGGCCATGCCCCCCTGCCCTTCCCTGGGCTTCCTTTCACACACAGTGTTCCAAGGACACCCACAGAGCACAGTACCTTGTCTAGGGCACCAGCTGTATGGTTTCCTTTACAGCTGTCACGGCGATTGGCAGTGCCACTGACCCCTTTACTGCTCTTGGACTTCTTTGCTGCAGCAGCCGAAATTGCAGCATTCCCTAACTTACTGACTAAACAATTGGAAGGTAACAGCAGCAGCGGCTGTTGAGCTGGTGATCCCCAGAGCCTCAGAACCGTGTACAAGGACATAAATACTGAGAACTCTTTCCTCTGCCGCTGTTCCAAGTTGACCAGGCACTAATGCTGTCCTGGAAGACCTTTCTGAGATGATAAATGTTTGAAGTCCGGTGTAAATACAGAGAAGTTTTCGGTGTGTCTGGCGAGGGACAGCCCCATCTAGGGGCCGCAGAGCAGCAGTGCGAGGGCCAGCGACCCCAGTTCTGAGTTACAGCTGCCTTGGCAAACCCCAGCTTCCAAATGCTCTGCTTTCTTCTTTCACCCTCAGTCTATTTGGTGTAGTCCCAAAGACTGTTTTTCACTCTACTTCTACTCTCTTCTCCTCCACTGCACAGTAAATCCTAATTTTGCTACATACACACATTCAACCTAGATCCAGACAACAAATCCTCAAATGAGAGAATGGCATATAAAAGGCAGAGTGAATTTCTAGGTTATAATTCTTTCAGGACAACACTTGGCAACCCATTTGTACTGAAGGACATCACAGGTCTTCTATTTTGTCTGCATTGCATCCCTACAAAATGCAATAGGAATATTACATCTATCTCTTTACTCAGGGAAGTGGGATATCCTTCACAGGTAAAGCTCAGAATGGATTTGGGAACAAGGTTTTTTGAAATCCCAGGTCAGGGTGTTAAGCTGAAAACTTCCCACTGGATTTGGGTGAACAGGGCTTATGTTCCATTCTGCTTTTGACTAACTATGCAAAAATCATAACTGCTCAGATATTATTATCACCAAAAGTTATTATCTGTGAACTTTTCTCTAACCCTACTAATGAGTTATCCTAGGCTATTCAGTATTTCACCTTTCCTGTCTTCTTATTAAGATTCCTTCTTCACAACTCAGATTTACAGCAGAGTTTGATTTCCGGACATATGACGCAGAGGGGGTTATCCTGTATGCAGAATCCCTGGACAAGTCAGCATGGATCCTGCTTGCTCTTCGAGATGGAAAGATTGAGATTCAATTCAAGAATGAGTTTGGAACAAAAGTCACCAGTGGAGGCAAAGCCATTAATGATGGGCTGTGGCATATAGTAAGCTGGATTTTCGTCTCCCATTCCCTTCCTTTTACGCACTGGGGGAACGTGCTGATAAATAAAGTAGGGAGAAACTGACCAACTATTAAAAGGCTTAAAATGATGCACTCAAACCCCAGATGTAAAAACCAACCAAGAACTGCACAGAAATGCCTTGCATCAGGAAATTCTGCTACCTTTTAACAATCAAAGAAAAGATAATTACCTCTAGCTATCAACATAGCAATTATTAATTTTACACATGAAAAGGAAAGTGGCAGAATATTCAAAACTGTGACTGCAGGGTCAGGTGCACAGTTATTGGATACTGTGTGTTTAGAGCAAGTTTTACATCTGCTAGACATCTGCAAATTCATCTTACTTTACCAGCCTTCATACCTGAGATGAAAACCCTTTCTGACTTATGCCATCCACATAACGCACCAAATTATTCATGTCAGTTCGATTTTGTTTGTTATCCTCCTGTGAATGCCCCTAGGTATGGACAGTTGTTCTGCAGCAAGTTTAAATACAGTGTGAATAGTGACTGCATTAAAACTATTTTCCAAGGTAGATATTTAAAGGAACATTAGTCATGCTTCATAGGCTTATGTAATTATTATTTAATATATTCTGCGTTTTTGTGTGTGTATATAGGTAATTATTTGTATTTTATTCCAGATATCAGTTGAAGAATTGGAACACAGCATCAGTGTAAAAATAGCTAAAGAGGCTGTGATGAGCATTAACAGCCCAGGAACTCTATTTAAACAATCCCAGGGCTTCTTGGAAACCAAGGTGTACATTGCAGGATTACCTCGCAGAGTGGGCAGTGCTCTTGTTAAACAGGTAATTAAATAATAATAAGACTTGATTATTTTCAATCAATTATTCAGAACAATCATTGATTGATACTGCTCTGTTTGTTCAGTTTTGTACTCCTGGGAGTCACAGAATCAGCGAGCCTGGCATGGAACTCATTTAGAAAATGAAAGTCTAGTTATTAAACCACTGTTTTGAAAAGAAACGTGTGAAGCTTTGCAGTCTGCCTTCAGTAAGGTTTCACTTTTAAAAACACAGAACTTCTGTTCTAATCTTTGAGGATTCTGTAGCCTGTTTCCTAATATATCTTTAAGATTCCCTAAATCACCACCACTGCTGCTGAGAGTGTGTTTCAGGGTGATTCATGTCCTGGTCCTTGCTTTTGCTAAGCTCTAAATAGGTGCAGCATTCACTGTGCAGGCAGCACAGTGAGCTTTCGTTTTTACAAGGTTTTATAACAGCCCAGGCTGGACAAGGCCCATGATTCTTTCAGTCTCCCAACTGCAAGGAGTGGGTACAGTCAAACTGTTGCAATTGTCTGCTTTACTGTCTAGGAGCCTTCAAACTAACTGACAATCTGATCAGAGAATTTAGATCTATTTTTTTCTTTAAAATTTAAAAAAAAAAAAATCAGTCGTTGCTCAAAAGTGAAGCAGAGAAAAAATTACAGAACAATACAATAACATCCCTTTATCCAATAGAAGACAATTCCAGAAATTTCTTTGTACTTTGGGATAAAGAGAAAGCTTTGAACAAGGAGCCCTGCTAGTGATCATTATCTTTCAGCTACAGAAAATCTGCTGTCCTTTTGTCTAGGTCACAACGTGAGCTTTAAAAGCGGAAGCAATCTCTTTTTGTCCAAATCCCTGGCAGCAACGTGGGAAAGGTTAAACCAGAAACACCTTTTGAAGGCTGAGATACCAAATGGCTGCCCTTTGTTTTCTCCCAGCATCCCTGCTGTAACCTATAGCATTGATAAGGCTGTTATTAACTACCCAGAAATAAGTCGATATGTAAAATAATGCCTCATTATTAACATTTTGAAAACAACT
>VYZQ01022683.1:54919-90726 GCA_013400655.1 Mystacornis crossleyi | reverse complement strand
AAACAAAAGAAAAAAAAAAAACAACAACAAAAAAAAAACCCACTAAAACACAGCTGTCATTAAAGCAAGGCTTAGTCTTTCCTAGCCTATCACAGAGTGCTCGCTCACTGCCACCAGCTGGTCGCAGACTCCTGCTAACTCAGCCCAAGGAAAAGCAATCTGCTCTTCTAAACCTGGGTAAAATCCAGCCTTTTGCTTAAAGGTTTTTTTCTGGGACAGAAGGTGATGTGGATTTAACAAACCCATTTGCCTGGAACAGGCAAACCCCATCACTTTGTAATTCCTGACTTCAGACAGCCACCAAGGGTAATAGAGGCATTACCCAAGCTGCACAGATGAGCTGGAGTTTGTATCTTGCTGGAGGTTTATACCCTCACGGTCTTGCAGAGGTTTCCTGAGCAGTTCATTGGCAGCCTCTTGGAATGCTCACGGTGAAGTCATTCTGCTGCACTTTCTGTTTCCCACCGACGGGAACCAAGCTGTGATCAGGATCAAACCCCAGTGCTCGGGGTGCCCCACCCTGTAGGGGAAATGAAATCCGTCTGAGTCCGTCAAGCGAGGGACTGATGTCCCGTCTCCACAGGAGAAGGCTGTTTTTGCAGGCACTCAGCATTTTAGACAAAGATAAATGAACAGCATTTCCAAGCATGCTCCATATAGACAAAGTCTCTTTAAAAACACAACCTTTAAGAACAAACACTTTGCATAAGATGAGCACGCTACCTTGCACTATTATTTTCTGAACTTTATTTACACACAAAAGACTTTCAGCAAAAAGCCTGACAAGAATTAGAAATACAAGCTGATTTTTTTTTTCAAACAAGTAAATAGAATCTCATCACAGTAATTTGGAGTAAGATGGATTGATAAATTCTTAACATATCACTGAAAAGCCCAACCACTAATGTGAATTATGTGAGTCACCTTTCCATATTTTGTTCCCACAGAAAAGAAAATGGTTTTTAGAGCTACTGTAAAGCAGGTAACTTCAAAGGTTACCCGCTCACATTTTTGCACCCTGTAACAACCTTTCTTCTGAATTGTCTTTGGATTTTTGTCAAAAGGTAAAGATCCCAGGGGTCCCAGGTTCCCCAGCACTAACAGTATTAGCACTGGATACATTTAGCTGTTCCTTGCTCTATTTTGGGTGTCAGTGACATCCTTAGCTGAAGCTGGTGAAGCAGAGCTGTGATCTGTGATCTCACGGGGTGAAAATGTAGTTTAGCTCGTTTACAAGAAAGTAAGAACAAACTTTGCCAGTATTTGAAATGGCCAGCTACTACTAGAAGCCTGGAGAGATCACTGCTGATGAAGGATGAAATGGATTTAATCAGTTTTACCCTACGCCTTGTTGCAGGTCTTGATATAAAACAAATCCTCCATCCCTCCACCCCACCCAAAACCCAAAAGCAAGCATACAAACAAAAAGCAACCAGTGAAACTTAAAAAGTGGACATTAATTTCTCAGAAATTTGCACAGTGAATATTAAACAGAGCCCCAAAGCGCTTTGTGCCTCTGCCCAGAACCAAATGGGTTTTCTTCCTTATGTGCACTGATTTTTCTGCTGCTAACACTGGGCTTAACTCCTAAATTGCAAAAACTGTTTTTCTAGGCAAGTGGCAGAACAATACACACAGGAATGATCTCCGAGGGCACAGAAGGAATTTAGGAATCCCCTTGCTGTTGAAAGTCAACCACCCCACCACCCTTCGTGCCTCTGGAAATCTGTCTTATTACACAGACGATCTCAAAGCCAAAACTGAGGTTATGTTCTCGACCAGAACAAAGATCTGCCTGGGTGCAATTACAGAGGTTTATGTTTGCAGTCAGAGGAGAACGGCCATAAGTCCAAAGCTTCTCTGACTTCAAAGAAAAATAAAACATGTTTGTGGCAGTCCTACATGGGGACACTGGCTTTAAGCTGTCCCTGCTGCATGATGTATACAGAGAGCGAGAAAGCAACTTTCCAGACAAGCCAGACATCTGATGACTTCCCATGTCTGCTGTACATTCTGCTATATATAAATGCACGGAATAAAACCTTTTAAAGTGTTGAACATAAGCCATGCTGGCTTTGTGCAGCGATACCAAGTTTAAACTCCCACTGGGAACTTTCTATCCAGACTTTCCTAAGGATGAAGGAAGTTGCAATGACACCAATGCCTTTTGCAAACTGCAGCTGGGTTTATTTGCCACTGCAAGCCCGTTTGTGCGCTTTGTTAGGGGGACAGAAGGCCCAGGTAGCTCTGGAGCTGCCCTGTCCCTGTCCTTTTTCTCTACAGACACTTCAGTGTTCATGTGATGATCTGCAAATGTACTTTACAGCAATTCTCCTCCACAAGCATTTGTCTGCTCGAAGACTTTGTGTGCTGGTCACAAGGTTCACTTTCTCACTGCAGTGCAATGCAGGTTTTGTTGCCTCACCTCACAGGGCAAAAGCCAGTGCTGCCTCCTGACCCTCTTCCTTTATAAGAAAACGTTTTATCAAACACTGTCCTGAGGCAAATTCTCTCTGTTGGTCCCCTCCTTTCGTGGGTGGGGTGACCCATTCATCATCTGCACCAGAGAAAGCAGATTCCTGGATGTGCTGCTGCTCACTGAGACCTCACACAGAAATTCACCTGAGCGCAAACGAAGCATTTTGAGATCCCAGTGAGGCAGATCCCAGTCTGTGGCTGACCTGCTTAGCTTAGCAATAAAATAGCTTTGTCTGCAGTGTAAAAGGCATGCTGGGTTCTCAGGCACATCTGCAGAGCCCACCACTGGTATTTAATTATCAATTCCCTTGCTGTTTTAGAAACCAGGAAAGAAACTGAGTTGGTGATACTGGACTCTACCTCTTTCTCAGCTTTTGCAAAACCTCATCTCTTTAACTCAGTTTTTCTCAACTCCAAGATCCTCAAGTCTCCTCATGCTTCTGGATGGGGCAGTGCCTACCTGAGCCTCCTTCTCTGATTTGCCTCACACTTATTTTTCTGCTTCTGCTGTTGGGATTCAAAGCATCTGGTGACATCCAACAACATTTTGGTATTAATACTCAGTACTTAATATTCAATAGCTCTGCAAGCTGTACTTGTGGGAGGACAGAGTCCCCAGCTGTCCCCCTGGGCCAGTCTGTGATCTATCCACAGGGAATATCCGCTTCTAGGGTTACACTGAGATGTTGTATCCTTCTGGGTAGTTTTCAAGGGAATAGTGTTAGCTATCATGGAAAACCTGAATTTTTAGCACTATCAGGGTGGAGACAGGGCAGCAGAGTTCCTCTCTAGCCCTCTGAGGTGATGTAACCAGCTGCTGTTGAATTCAGGTCTGTTCTGTACCTGGACTGACCTCCGTAGCTGGGCTTCCATCTATCCCAGTGCAGGACGTTGACAATGCTGTGGCTTCCTGGGGACCAGGGTCTGCTTTCATGAGCTCCATCACTGTTTTTGAAACTTCTATTTCTTTGTGGAGGAGCTGGGCCCTTGTTTCAGAATATACAGCTCTTGACCCTTCCAATACTCCACTGCCCTGGCGAAGAGACCCAACATCGACATTAAACAGATCCTGCTTAGCTCTGCAGGGGAGAAGTGTTTTCCTGCTGCTGCCCCTTTGGAGCCTGACTCTTTACATGCTGTTAAGTGCTGGTCTTCAGCAAATACCTGGAGAAAGTCAGTGGTTTGGATCTATTACTGCAAAAAAAATCTGTAGATGGTTAGCTGGTCATGCAAATTGTATTGTTGTTACAGTTATTAAATATCTAATTATCTCCTTTGGAACATAAGCACCAGACCTGACCTCTGTTTCTCCTACCTGCTGAGGGCAGAGGAAGAGAGTTAAACAAAATACTCTGATCCTTCCAGGAAGTACACATCTGGAGTTGATGGTCTTGCAGAGATGCTGAGCAGCTGCTTGTTTATTAATTCTCTGGAAATCTTTGTCTTGTTTCCAATAAAACACTTTCTGTCACAGTTTCACTACATTTCCCTTAGACTGGGGCACTGTTTTTCATTTGTGTTCTCTGTTTCCCGGCCAAACATTGCATTACAACCAGGGAAAGCTTGCAGGAATGTAGCAGCATATTGGGGTGGAAAACAAACAGTCCAGGCATATTGCAAGTGTTTCCAAAACAAGCAGTGCACCCTCAGCAGGGTCAGAACCAAAGTTCATCTGAGAAGGAGCACAAACACACGATGTTTGAGACAGCACAAGTAAGAAATCCCATACAAAGCACTCTGAGTGGTGGGGCAGGGGAGCTCCTGCTCACAGGACAAAAGGGGATGGCCCATATTAAAATGTATTTGCCATATGTCACTTCTGACTGCTGACATCAGCCACGGCAAGGTGACCACTCAGATACTCTGCCTCCTTGGGTAAATGTGTTTAATTAAGATATCAAAACCAATGAGAAACGGATGTTTCTCACATGGCTAACTGCTGAAGTGGAGCCTGTATTTGTGGAGAATCCCATATTTTAGCGACAAAACATATCATCCCCTCCCACTGGAGAATTTCTACCTTGGTTGGGAAAAACCCTTTCATAGCACACTGCATTATTTTGGATGAGCTATTGCCAGTTTCCCACTCAATGCTTTGATAAAATGTGATACACCAGATCTTGTTCTGTTTATGTGAGTTGTTAAACCCAGCACAGTTACCTGGAAACACACAAACTAGGCTCACGTGAAATATTTGCTAATNGGACGGGAGGGGACGCGCGGTGGCGCTGCGGCACCGGGAGAGCACCGCATCTTCTTAATCCTCATCCGCATCCTCATCCTCACCCTCATCCCGATGCTCATCCTCCTCCTCCTCCTCCCCGTGCTCATCCGCATCCTCATCCACATCCTCAGCCTCTCCCACATCCTGTTCTTCATCCTCATCTCACCCTTATCCTCACCCTCCTCTTCATCTTCATCCTCCTCCTCTTCCTCACCCTCCTCTCCCTCAGCCCCCAGGGCAGCTACAACCCCCACAATAATTTAAGCAAGAAAAGGACCAGTGCAAAAATGGCAATTTCTGCCTTTTTTTTTTTTTAATAAGTTTTTTTTTTGGCAGAAACACTGCCGGGAGAAACAGAGCACAGAGTGATCCTCGAGAATAGCTGTGGTACAAATTAACCAAGTCCTGCCATTTGCAGACTTGTGAGGTTCTGTAAACACAGACATAATTCTTTTATTTTCTTAATTTGTGGGCAAAGAGGATTTCACCCCACCACTGCAAAAGGTAGACATTTAGTTTAGATGAATATCTGAAATAGCATTTGAAAATCTCATGAAGTAACTGTAGCACATCTGAAGTAAATCTCAGTAAATTCATCCTCTCTTCCACAAGTCAAATGTCTGTGAATTAAAGGGAATTGAGATGGTTCTGTCTCAGTTTGAGAAATTACGAAATTTGTAATTATGCGAGTTTCATAAAATTGGAAAAAAACCTCACCCTATGAATTGCAAACAAAGATAAAAGCTAAAAGTTTGTTAGTGCAGACAGCTGTGATCATCATAAATAAAAAAGACATATTTGAAGTATATTAGGCAGAAATTACTCACTTTTCTCTTTTACCCAACCCAAAATATTTCACAAAAAAGTATCAGCAATACACTCTGAAGGCATTCTCAGATAAGAGATGATTCTTTCTAGTTGTATTTTCAAGTGCCTCTGAAAGGTCTGCTCATTCCTGAAGGTTTTGCAGGCAATACCAGCACCACAGAACCCAAAAAGTTTTGTGTCTGGCAGTGAAGAGGACCAAAAACAGTAGCTCAAAGTATAACAAAGGCAACAACCACCTGGAGATGCTCATTTACAGTTTCTCCATTTGCCATTCACGATTGAGAGGAAAACCAAAGCAAAACCTCAAATAAACAAACCCACAAACAAACAAACGAGGTGTGTTTAGGGATCAGAAGTCAGTGTTTAAGATCCTGTTATGTACAGCTGGGTCCCAATTCCCCATTTTTGGTAAAGCTCATCTTTATGTTCAGATAAATTGGTCAAAGTTTGCCAGCTAGGAATGACCACCCTGTTTCTCAAAAGTAAAGCTGGAAAGTAAAATCAAACCTTGACCTAAAATGAAAGTAGCAAGCCCACCTATTATCACCACCAACATTCTCTGTATTTAGGATGCACTGGGATGAAATGAGCACACCTGCTTTATATCAACAGGCATTTAGGGTTCATCTCCACACACAGAATGTGCCAGCCCTGTACCACACAGGCAGGAAGGGTTTTACTGCACAGTAGTGGGAGCTGTGCTGTTATTGAGCACAGCCCTACCTGCTCGCAGCTCATAGGAATGTTTATGTATGGGCTGTTCATGGCACTGACTGTAAAACCAGGGGGCAAAAATGGGCCAGAGGAAGTCATTTTCTGTGCAGAAGCTTAGCAGGTACAAGATGGGCAAAATGGATTTTTATCCTCAAATGTACTTCAGCCCTCCATGCAGATGGCAGGGTTTGTACCAAGGAATGGGAGTGCTGAAGGAAAGAGATGAAGTGCAGAGCTCTAGGCTTTTTCCTTGCTTTCCAGAGCTCCAGAGGGACCAGAGGAAGTGGAATATGAACTGGCTGTTCTGACTTCGGCCAGTGATCAGGCAGGGACCAGGTGGCTCTTGTATGTCTTAACCAAAAATATTACTTAATCCTTATTTTACCCCCGAGCACTGGGGACAGGGAACGGAGCTGAGGCCAGGCCTCCAAACCAGCCATGCTAATACTACATGGAGGTGGGAACACCAGATATTCTCCCAGAAAAATGAACCACCAAATGTCTTTCAGTCCCTGTTTGATTTTTAGGTGGAATTGCTTCTTCCTCTCCACTCCAGCTGGGCAGCACATGAACCTGAATCAGACTGAAGGAGCTGGTAAGACTTCCAGCTGGAACAGAATGTGGTCTCCTGTCAAAAATCAAGCAAAGATAAGAACCCAATATTACCTTTCAACTGGATTTGGTGCAATTATCCATGCAAAAAAACTGAGGCTGGAAATTTGATCTGTTTTGCTCTGCAACAAGCACAGGCTTGGGTTGGGGTTTTTAAAAACAAAGGAATATTTTATCAGTTTGAAAATATGAAAGTCAGACAGGTATTTGTCATTGCCTGGTTGTCCTGGAGCCTTTTGGAGAAGCAGAGTCAGACACAGAATATGATGAATCTCTAAACCAAGGCTGACTGAAGGGGTAAGGCGCAGTAAGAAGTGTCTGCTCGTTGAGTTTCTGCAGAGTTTTTGCAAAAATTGCACCGGTACAACATGGCCCTTACCCCTTTTTCTGTGTTGATTTATTCTAATCCATTTTACTATCAAACTGCCCCAGCATCAGCAGTTCCTCAGGACAGCCCCCAGCAACTGGCTCCAACAGGGAATCCCTCCTTAATGAGCATTCACCCGTGTGATACTTCCCAGCTTTTCTGTTGTGGGCTTGTCCTTCTAGAACAGTCTTTCTACATTTCAGTAATATATTGTCCCCAGTGACTTGCTGGCAAACTTCCTGCTTTTGATGTATCTCAAAAAAAAAAAAAAAAAAAAGGTTTTATTGTTAGATTTTGAACCCTTCCTCCTCAGAATGGTTTTTGGCCAGCTTTATTATGGCTTCACATTTAGCTTGCCAGATGGTTTATTATCTTTTCTGCAATCTCCATTTGGACTCCACTTATTGCAGGGTGTCTTTTATACTTCTAATAACCTCTTTAATTTGCTTTTAGCCATGCTGGCTTCCCTTCTTGTCTCTGGTTCTCTTAGACTTCAGGAGTGCTGGACTAGACTCCAAACACTCTCTCTGAAAAAAAAAAGAAAAAAAAGAAAAAAAAAAAAAAAAAGTATGCAACTCCTTGAAAGAGGCCAGAATTTTTTTTTTAATAGTAAATTTGAAACTGAAATCGTGCCCACCCTGTAGCAGAAAAAACGGTTCAAAGTAACTTGCTTCCTCTTAGACTCCCCCCATTAGAGTCATCACAGTTTTCCAGGATGAAAATGGAAGGATCTGCAAAGCTGAGGGAGAACACCTTTCATGTGGTGTGCAAGATCTAAGGATGAGATTAAGTCTTTCAATATGCAAAATATCTACTCACAGGTCCAAAAGGTTTAATCAGATCTCATGAAGTGATGCAAGGTGAAAGGATTTAACATGCTTGGGAAAAAATACTGTGCTGTTGATAGTGCAGGAAGCTCTGAAGTGAATAATTCTCAAAGCACGTGCACGGAGCTGGCAGAGTGTGCCCTTAAAACAGTGGTCAAGAGGGAATGTGTGATTCAGTAAATCAGTCAAGCGAGGAGCTTTCATCTTTGGAGTCCTGGTTTATGACTTACTTAAGGCGTTAATTATGAATGTCTTGGGTATCCATCCCTCACTTAATTAATCTCCACACTTACGTAAAGTGTGAATCCGGATCACAACCCAAAGCTCTCCCAGGACAGGGGGCCTCACCCGAATGGAGGAGAGGGAAAGCTGCTGCAGAATGTGGACAGGATGGGAAGACAACCCAAGCCTGAAGGTGTGCAAATACCTGTGCACCAGAGAGAGCAGAGGATTTGACTTTTCCCTCCAGCAGTGTCTTCCAGCTCTCAGGCTCCGGATTGAAACAGGCACCCTCAGAACGACAGCACAGCAAAACATCCCACCAAAGGAGGTTCTGCAGGTTTTAGTGCCCTCCTATGGAGATTCCATTGATGAAAGGAAAAGGAAGCTGAAAAGAGCAAGAAAGGTCTCATGAAAGTGAGAGAGAACAGAGATAGAGGACAAAGTGAAATACATAAAATAGAAATACACAAAATAGAATTAAAAAATATAAAACTAGACATCGACATGTCAGAGGCAATTAGATTTAAATGCTTCAGGACATGGAGTTTTCTCATAAAGTACATTAAGTGGGGAAACACTGGCAAACACGGTTTCTTTCACTGTACAACACAGAGCACTCACTAATTAAAATTAAGTAAATCAAAACTTAGATTTCTCTGCACATTCTGGTCTTGTTACCTGTGTAACTTGATTTTTAAAGATTTTTGATGTCTTCTAAAGCTTTTTAGGGTACCATTCTTTTCAACCAGCTTCAGCATGAACATTCTTCCTCTACAATTAGTCTTGCACATGAGTTAAAGATCTAATTCCATAATGAACTCATCAAGTTATGGAAGCTTCTACATCTACCATTTATGCAATCCATTTATTACTGAAGAGGCAGAGGGGCACACACATTATTGCAAAGCATTACTAACCACTGTAACAACCTCTAAGCATTTTTTAAGATCTTTATGGTTTAGTTTTTCTGCCCACAGTCAAGCTTTAATTAAGACTGTAGTTAACTGAGACCTCACGGGCAATGTCTGCATCATTTTCCATTTGGAAGCTCATCTGTGTCTATATTCTAGATGGCTACAGCACAACAATTTTCAGAAGTTAAAATTTTCTAACCAGGGATTATTATATGGAATATCTGACATCTTTTTTTTTTTCACACCTGAAGGATGGAAAAACACTGTTTCTCATGTAATGCAATCTTTGCCTGCAGACCCACTGAATTTGGCCCTGAAACTCCAGGCAAAGATCATGCTTGATGAATAATCACAGGTTTAACATCCTCAGTCCAACTTCATTCCTACTCAACATTTGCACCAGATAAAGTATAGTTTAAAAATTAATTTAAGCAAAAAATACTTCTTCGGAATGAACACATGAATAGTTTTATCATGAAGAGTTTTTTTGCTGACTGTGAATGCATAAGTTTTACTACTTAGGGCAAAGCTATGGTTTCACTATTATTATTTTAATAGAGGCTAAAACAACATTTCCACTCTCTGAGCACAACCAAATGAGTTACAGAGGCATCTGTTTATAGCTGTCAAAGGTCTGGCTTCTCAGCAGGTGTGAAATCACCAATAACTAACGTACCTGCAAATTCCAGTCACGTTTTTATATGGAAACAGTCTGGCTGATGATGCAGGAGTGAAACATAGACAAAAGGCAGGGGGTTTTCCACCAAAGACCTGGCTGGAGTTCAACAGATAACCCAGAACAAATCTCTTTTGCAGAAATAAAATTACTGTGAAAGCACAGTAAAATATTTATTTGCCATGTCACCCTCAGGGTTGTTGAAAAAACTTGGAAATGTGCTGCTTACTAGCTCAGCACTGGAATTCAAATGGAAAGCATCTCTTTTTATTTCATTAAGACCTCTGATTTGGCTTTGTTTTCCTAACTTTTCGTGACTAACTTTTGAGTAGTGGGAGCTTGAGAATGTTGTTATTTTTAGCTACTTTCTTTTCCACCTAAGGTTAACCAAAACCTAGCTTTCTACGTCTAATTTCTTCTCCTTGCTGCAAGCTCTGTGTGTGCAGACACAGATAAAGGATCGTGGCTTCAGCTCTCACGGACCCAAAGAGCTGCAGAGGAACAATTTCACATGCCGTTACCTTTAGGCCTCTTTGGACACATGAGCATAAAGCTGCAGCTGCACTGTAAAATTGCAAATAAAATTAATCTCAATTTTTGTTTTACTTGGAACCCCGTGGACAATCTTTGGTTCAGAAGTCAAGCAGAGGAAGGATCACATAGTGACAGGACAAGGGGGAATGGCTTCAAACTGAAAGAAAATGGGTTTATGTTGGATTTTCAGAAGGAATTGTTCCCTGTGAGGGTGGGGAGACCCTGGCACAAAATGCCCAGAGAAGCTGTGGCTGCCCCTGGATCCCTGGAAGTGTCCAAGGCCAGGTTGGATGGGGTTTGGAGAACCCTGGGACACTGGAAGGTGTCCTGCCCATGGCAGGGGGTGCCACTGGATGATCTTTAGGTCTCTTCCAACCAAAGCCATTCTGTGATTCTGTGATCATGAATTCATTGCTCTTGAGCCCCTTGTCATTCAACACAAGGAGACAAAACATTTTTATCACTTCATCTGGATAGCTAACATGGCTTCCCACTCTACACGGGGAATATAAAACGAAGAACCTCTTAAAACTAAAAAATTCATACAAATGAGTAGGTGCTCAAAAAACACCAAACTTGGAAAAAAAAAAAACAACCAACAAAAACCAACAAAAAACACCGAGGGATTTTTTTTTCCCCACTCAGATTGAAACATCAGTCACCAAAACGCAATGTTTCAAATAGTTCATACAGTCCAACCCAAACATAGACAAAAATTCCACAGTGCCCATGAAAGTTTGCTTTGTTAAAAATCTTTTTTTAGTCTACACCTCTGCCTGTTCTGGGGGGGTACCATGAGGCAGGCAGAGGGGGGTACTGCAGGGGGTTAAGGGTGGCAGCTTAAATAAGAGCCATCCCTATGTAAATAGTTTGACAGTCATTTCAATTGCATTTCTTTGTGATGGGGACAGACATCTGATGTCCTAATTTCCACATAAGAAAAACACATCTTTTAATAATTGCATCATTTTTCACCAGCAGGCTATGAATATTCAGTGAAAAACATATTTTCTAAAATATTTTTTATCCTGGCCTTTTTTCTTTCCATATGAAATTAAAATAAAAATGTGGGAAAAGTCATAGTTGCTTGCTCTACATTCCCATTTTCTATCTCTTTTGCTGTGGACTTGCACAATACTAAAACTATTCAACAATCTCCGGAAATTCTTGGTGGCAACCACCAGATCTCACAGCTTTTGTTCTGCTCTAAATGCTCACCCTTAAGGACTTAAAAAAAAAGATCAGAAAGTGGTAGCCACCACTGCTTTATCTGTCATGTTATCCTCTCCTCTGTGACTGTTTGACACAGAATAAAAGATGGTATAAGCTCTACTAGCCTGACACCAGAAGAAGAAGATTGAGTACAAAGTTAATCAGAAAAAATGACTTTCATTCCTTTATCAGACTTGTAATCCTCCAGGACTGGAGGAGGACAGGAATTGAGGTCCATGCTGATGCTCAGCTGCTGCTCCTTAAGATTTATATGTGGGCAATGATGACAGATTTGTTGTACCTCTACTATGCCAACTGAATATGTAAATAGATTAAGGGACATCAATCTAGAATCCACCAGGAACTGCAAATATTTAGGAATTATTCTTACAGCAGTCAGTGGAAGTATTACGCCAATTTTAATGAATGTTGTACAAGGTTCAGCGACAGGGAAATAAAAGGTTTTGTTGCTGTGGCTACCTTACACCTATTCTGACGTCTGCTATAATGCTGGGGTTTTTTTCCCCCAAGCATTTAACAGGAACAAATATTTGTATAGGTGCTACACAATAGTGCTATGGGGAAACGTTGAATTACAAACTCAGCTTCATTCCTGAGAAATTGTAATTACTGCCCAGGAGAGTGTACAGCAAGAAGCTGCTTCCTCTCCGGTGTGGGAACCAGGAGTGTGCTGTGCACCTGATCAGAAAAAGAGAAATAAATCCCTCAAACAAAAGAAAAAAAAAATTCCCACAACCAGAGTACTCACACAGATTCACACCAATATGTTTGGGATTTCTGAGCTCTGCACAGATGTCAGAGAGGGGACTGGGATAAGAGGGAGCAGTGCCTGGTAATTATGATTACATGAGCTGACAGAAAGGAAATTTGAGTTTAGAAACTCTCTCCCAAACCCAGAGGCCAGAAGAACACCTCCTGTTTAGCAGAAGAAATCCCTTTCACTTCCACAGTACGGCTCCAGATAACACAGGACATAGGCAAAGGGCAGGATCATGTCTTGCTGTTTCCTGAGTAAGGTACCAGGAGTTCCATAGATGTGCCACCATCACCTCAAAACATTTAAAAATCATCACCTCAACTATATGTCCAGCCTCAAAATTCCTGAGAGATGCTTAAAAGTAGCCCTAAAATCAATAAATGCTTCGTTTTTCAATTTGCCCAATCCCACTTACAGAGTGTAAAATTCACGTATTTCAGAATCCACGGGGTGCAAAAATTCTTTTCTAATAAAAACTGAGGTGAAAAGCAGATTTCAGTCCATCTTGTGAAATTCATGAAGCCACTCAGCAGTGCCAAGGTGGCAGAGTCCAGCTGGATGAGAGCAAGAGCTGAGTGGCTGGCCAGAATTTCTTCTTAAAAGCCAGACCAGCCTGCAGTGGAGCCTTCATTCTTCCCATCTTCTACATCAGGTAAAGCCAGCCCAGAGAGAGCAGGAGATTTTGGTTACTGATGTAAGAACTAAAGTTCTCTCCCTCAAAATGTGCTTCCATGCAGGTGCGTTCTAAGCAGCAGCATTTATAGGATCACAGCCTCTGCCTGAGTTGCTGCTTTTCTTTGTGCTTGTATTGCAGGAGTAGCAGCAGAAGGGCTCTAACACAGCCGGAGGCCCTTGGAAACCATTCTGATTTACTGGAGTAGCTGCACACAGCACTGTGGAGCTGCCCCTCCACGCTCCTTTGAGGGCAATCCTGTGCTTAGAAAATTCATCTTTCCTTTTCACACCACCTGGGTCAGGACCCCTGAAGGACTGCGGGCTTTTAAAACTCACTCTTTGGAGGGCAGAGATGTGCTAAGCCAGCTCCAGGGCTCGGTGGGAGTGCTGATGCTGGGCTTTCCACCCAGCAGGAATCCTCTCTCCAGGCCAGCCCCAACCTCATTAAGAACAAGCGCTAATTGTACCCATGCACAATCACTGAGGAGGAGGATGAGGGCAAGAAAAGACTTCTTAAACCTTTGCCCTTCTTGCATTTCTGTAGAGAATATTTGCATATTCTCTGCCCAGTTCAAATTCTTAAGAGGTATTTGAACTTTTAACTAAGCAAAGTTTCCCAGAGCGCTGCAATCAAGGGGCTCCATCAAGATGGAAGTGCCTCACTGACGGGAAGCAGACTTCCTGAAACACAGGAGCGTGTTCATCCACAAGGAGAAGGAAAACCTGAGTGTCCAAGCACGCAGATTCTTTAGACAGCAACCAAGTCACCTCCAATGGACCTGTCCTCTAAATGTCACTAAGGTCCATCCAATATTGGCAATGTGATTATTCTACTTTGGCCATACTGTTTAAATAAGCACAACCTGAGTCATTAATTTCCTCTATCCATTTCTGATTCAGGAGAGTTTCAAATGGACTGAGCATCTCAGGAACACACATTTGTCACCTTAGGCAGCTCCAAAATCATGGAGCACTTCGAATTTCTTTCTCTACAAGAATTAGAAGAGGCCAAGTCCTCGGCCCACTCTGTGAACAAGTGAAGCTCATTTGGCTTTGAGAGTCATACACTGATTTCTAACAGCTGTCAAACTGTCCAGAATAGCTTTAAAATACACTGTAGAGCAACAGGATGAAAGTCACAATATATCCTCATAGATCTGCAGAAGCTGTGATTTCACGTTCAGTCTGTAATCTGAATTTCTTTAGAAGAAATGGATGTGAGTTCATTTCCTGGTCGTGCTAGTAAAGGACCTCTGTGATTATAAGGCACAGGAGAACCAAGGCTCTATAAATGTGAAGTAATGAACTTTCCTTACCTAAATAACACAGGGGCCTGTGTGTTCCTGTTTGAACTACCAGCTCTGACAGTACTAGCTAAAGCAGAGTATAAGTTAATTCATTCAGGGGCTGTTACTGGATAAATACTATAAAATAATGGCAAATGACACCTCAAAAAAGGCATGCACTAAGTTGGACAGTGTGGACTCTCCTCAAACATGGAACTACCTGTTCCTAAGAAGCCTTTAGCTCTGATTAATCATTTGTAATCTGATCAAATGGAAGAAAGCAAGCTGCCTAGTGCTAATGACTATTTTGCCCTTCTTAACAGCTGACCCAACAATTGGACACCCTTCTGGGCTGAGGAACAAATTAATATTCCTCAAATGACTTGAAGGCATTTTAAAGACTGAAACAGGCTGCTTATGGGGATGCAGCTAAAAGTAGGCTAAGTAGCAAGCAATTAGTTGCAGACAAATCATGAATCAGTCTGGTTGGATGATAAACTGTAATTTCAGCTTTTGCCTCTTCACTGTGTTTCACAAACACAATAGGCAGGTTTGCACTGAAATGTGAGCAAAACATGACTCTTCTGTTGAGGGAACACGTTCCTTCCTTCCTTCCTGCTCTCTAGGAACCAGGGGAAAGGCTTGGTGTGGACGCTTTATCAAGTTTGTACAACCAAACCCTCCAAAAAAATCCAAGGCAATGATTCACATTAGCATGTGAGTGTTCCACTGGGAAAGGAAAGATATCACCGGTGTGATAAGTAGATCAGACTTTCTGTTTGATATTATGCATTGAAGCAGTTAACTGTTTGTAAAATCTGGTTGATGAGTACTGAAAAGATGATGTCTTGTAGCTACAATTTTTATTAAAACGGAAGCTTGTATTTCATGTTTCTTTGTCAAGACCGGGGCTTCTTTAGTATTAAAATATACTAAATGCTTACTTCACTGCCTCAATTCACTGAGTGAAATGTCTACTGATGTTTGGAAAGGACTAGAGGTAACACAGAAGTTCAAGAAATGCCAAATGAGGAAAGTGTTAATCTGGGGGATGTGAGAAAAAACAAAAGAAACACTAAAAAACTCTTCAGATTAATCTCATAATTTCTGTTACAAACGATTTCAATTGGAGTAATTTTAAGGTTCAACTGACTAGCACTCCTTGGTTTGAAAGACAGTGTCAGAGGCCTGGCCTACACCTTGATTAGCAAAAAAAATCTGATTGAACACCCTGGGTTACACTGGGATCAGTGTTCAAAGGCAGTTAAATGAAAAGAGGGTATATCCATGGCTGTTTTAACCACTAACCACAAGAACAGGCTAATTTGAACCACGATTTTATAAGGATTGACTAATTTCCTTTTTTTTTTTTTTTTTAGCGGTGATTTTTATTCTTTGGATGCAGTGACACAGGAGAAGTTCTAGGGGACCTGTTCACTGAGGCCTGTTGCAGCACTGTAAATTGTGACAGATCCCTCAATAATTCTGTCAGCACTTCATGTGTGAAATACATCACCAGATTGTGCATATTTATTTCCTACTACACACACACACACACATATACACACAGGAAAAGGCCCTTTCTGCAAAGATGGAATCTGGGCTACAAAGAGAAACCATTTTTCAGAGATCCAGCTTTCACCTCTGCTTTTCTTTAGCCTCTCCAAATTCCATGGCTTGCTTTTGACCTCTAGCTTTGCTGTTGCTCCTACTCCCATACATAGGCATGCACCTCCAAAAAACCACTTTTGAAAGTTATTTATGTTTATAATGCACTGGACCAAGTCCTGACCTCTTCTCGGGGCTTTTCTCTGCACACCAATGCGTGGGCAGGGCTGTGGGATTTGCTGCAGGCTCAAGCTGTATTCCACCTTCTCTCTAGTCATGGCCATATGTGAACCTGTGTTTCCCAACATCTGTTTTTAAAATCAAGTCTTTTTTGTCTAAAGTGGGCTCTGGAACACACTCTGATAGTAAGAGACAGGAGCATTTTGGAGCTGGTCCTTCTCCCTACCACAGTTAACAGTGAAGATGGTTAGCAGGAAAGTTAACTGGAGGTTTAGTACCTTAGTCTGGATTACCAATGGAAAAATGACCTCACCTTGATAACATTTTAAGGAGGCATTTACAGGAGAAATAGAATAGATAAAAGGGTTCTTTGTGTATTTCCCTTGTACAAAAACCCTACAAAGTGTAATAAGCATTTAACAAATATATTTATAGAAGTTTACTATAGTTGAATAGAATTTACTTATAAAAGCCTGCGGTAATTAAAACACTTCTGCCCTCACGAAGAAAGGCCAGCTAAGAGACTGTCAAAAAACATAGAATGAAATAATTTCTTTTTTTAACCATCCTATAGATCCTATGTATGTGATGTAATTCTCTGTCCAATTCCACAGAGAAGGTATCATTTCCTATTACAGCCCATGGGGTGTTTCCATGTAGGTTTCCTTTCACAGACTCCTTAGCATAGCCCAAAAATTCATTTTCTCTGTATAAACTAAATGGTGGAGCTCTTTTTCCTCTGAAGCCGTGTGATGTCTTTAGGCACGAAAACAGCCTGACTCTTATTTTGGAGCCTATCTCCTTGCATATGGCTTCTGGGTGGAGGCAACTATCACTGCACTATTTTACCAGTATATTGTCATACAGTGATTAATTTCTTCTTTATTTTCAGCATGAAAATCTGTGGCTCAGACCCCCATGTGGTAAAATAATAGGCTGAAAGATTAGCCACCACCACCATCTGTTACCTGTCCCTGACTTCACCCACTTTTTCAGGGGCCAATTGCAATTTCAAAATCTGTCATTGAATGAGTCTATTTTCTTTCACGTTATTACCTAGATGACTTCAGTAATCCTGCCTAAATGGGGCCTGAAAAAGAAATGCTGAGAGCAGTGAACACAGGTAATATATTTGCATAATGCAGTGGAAGAGGGAGTGCTGTGAGAGGAAATTCTCAGGGCTGGTGTCTCCCGTCAGTGTTTACAGGAGGGTGACTCCATTGCCTGCTCTGGAGTCACTCCAGAGAGCCATGAGAGAGAGAAATGAGGTTTTCAGCATCCCACTCCTCACCAAAGTCATCTATTGTGTACAAGGAGTGAGAGAGAATAAACCAATTCTTATTTTAGTATGCCTGTCAATCACATGCTGGTTTTGTTAGATGAGTGTTTAGATATTTGAAATTATTATGTCCAAAACAGAGGAAAGTAGAAGGGACAGGGAAAGAAACAAGGATAAGGAAAGCCAGACAAAAAGAGAAAGAATATCTTTAAGGGAAGCATGAAGGGGAAATCAAAAAGTATCCTGTGATCAATATCCCCATTAATTCCTATGACTGATGGGCTCCAAGCCGTATTCATGTGCCCTGTAAGTCTGGCATGCAGCCCTTCAAACACATGGCAGGTTTGCAGAGGAACCTTTGCCATTTAAGGGCTCAGCACTGGGGGCACAGCACGCTCTGGCTGCACAGAGCTCTGTGAAAAGCAGGAATCATTCTCATGGATCAAGGTAAAGCAACCAAGATTTAGCCTATGACAAACCCTACCGAAAGCAGCAAGAATCCATACTACCACTCCTTTTTTTTTTTTCCTCGGGAAGAGACTGCAAAGGCAGAAGCTGTGTTTCTCCATTCTACCAGTAGCAGCTTTGCAAACACTACTGCTGTTTCTGAAACAGAACTAGAAACAAATGGCATTTCTTATAGCAGCCCTTTTTTTGGTTCCCATTTGAGCAGGGAAATAACTCCTATCTTCGTGCTTTTAGACAAATTTGTATTTAGAGGTGCCCTCTTCCTTCTCTGCTTCTGTGTGCAAGTTCTAACTGGGGACCACCCTTAGGGTTGCAAAGTTTCCCTTGTTCAAACTTTGCCGTGAACAGCATGGCATCAATAAAGAATGACATTTTTCTATGATATGTGTAGAATGCTAAACTTTAGCACTGCAGTGAAATGTAAATTTTTCACTGTGGAAATTTTACTTTTGAGTGAGCAATTGCTTTATTCCAGGCTATCTTAACACTTACACTACAGCACCTGCCTGTGTTAATTCTTTTCTTTTTACACAAGCAAAGAAAAATATTTAACTCAGCTGAATGAATGCTGAAGAGATTGGCCTACGTTCGCCCCACAAGCTGATTCAAATCACACATGCTCTGAGCCACTGAGGCGTGGGCAGACCACAACCACAAAATCCCACTCTCCCCTTTAGCCAGGCCTTGGGTTTCCCTGCCTGGAATTTTCCCTGTCAGCTTTGCTTTCTAAGTTAGATTTGAGGCATCCAGCACGGACTTCTGTGCTTGCAGAGCGCGGAGCACAGCATCGGGACACAACAAACAAAAACCCTGCAGAGGCACTCCATGCCACATGGAAGGAGCTTTGTTTTCTAGATCCATCACTTGGATTGTTCCCTGTGGAGTATCAGGCCAGATTCCCGATGGGAGTAAACAGCTCAGCCTGGCTGTGCGTGACAAAGCTGCCCCCAAAAATGAGCTACTAATGTTTATGTGCAGGAACAACCTCAATGTCACTCTCATGTCTGGCTCAGGATTCAGAAGACCATAACTGTTTGACATAACCCATGTATTTGTTATTTTAGGGGGCTGGTTGGAAGGAGATGGCAAAGGTTTAGGAGTCAATGATCTCCATCAGCTCTACAAACAAGGCAAGACTGCTGGGCTTTGTTTTCTTTTGGGAACTTTCCAAGCATCAGTATTTTGCAAGTTACCCCCATAGGCAATTCAGTGTCTGTTTCAAGTTAATGTGCTTTGTTTTTCAGGCCACAAATAAAATCAGAACAAAGTAAAAGTTCACATTTGTTTGAAAACAACCCAAATTGTGTATCGTGTGAAAAGAAAGGTGAAAAGAGGGTCAAGGAAGCTGGGAGTGGAGAGGGCATGGGATAGAGAAAATCTCTCCAGAGGAGGGAAAGTGGTTTTTAAAACCCAGAAAAAAGAATACACTGAAGAGAGGAGACAGAGATAATAGTGAGAAAGTCTGCATGAAAATAACTGAAATATTGTAGCTCTCTTTCTCCTAGTGAGGTTCTGGTCTCACTCCAGGTCAAAGGGACTGAAACTACTCTTGTATTTCCATTGCATTAGCGACACGTGAAGCAGATGACATCAATAAAACCACAATACCAGGCCAAATCCTGCCCTTGATTACAGTCATTCAACTAATTTAAGAACCTTGTTCAATGTAACTTTTTAATGATCTGATTCCTGAGAAAGCCACAGAAACAATGGAGGACTTGCATTAATCAGGCATCAAGCACACTCATATCTTTGTTAAAACAAACTTAACCATAGAAATATTTAGAGGGAGTTTTCCTTTTTTTCTTGGTAAGATCTGTTTCCAGATCTGTGAATGTGATGCTGTGATAGCTGATTTTTCCGCCTACATTTATGCCTTCATGCCACAGCTGTTTTCTCCAGGATGGCAGCAGAGTTAGGCTGCTCACTTGGAAAACCTATTTTTATAATCTTTGGACCTATTTTTACAGTCCTTTATTCCTAAAGGGGTGCCTTTGCAAATCCTGGCTGAATCTGGAGACAGCAGTCCCCACCTGGCAGGTGGGGATTACACTTTCCCCAGAACATAAATNCCTATGCAGATTCTCTGCAAACAATAAAAAAAAAAAAAAAAAAGAAGAGTATGCTTCAGTGCTGAACTCTTTTCTGGACTGACAGGTTTTCTCTCCTGTGCTGGATTTGTGAAGTCACCCTCAGAAATTTCCATTGACTACCATGGCAACTGCAGTGGGCCAGTAGTAGCCATAGTGATGCCAGATGGTGAGAAGTTATGCATATGACTGCCACAGAGAATTGCTCACTGAATCCTGAATTCAGATTGAGTGCACTGGATCCAAAGTAATCAGAACTGAGCACAAATGCAGGCAGGGAACAACTTCCCCCACCCCCCAGTACAAAACCTAGTTAAAAATAAAACAAATAGTTTGTGAGAAGTTAAAGCAAGATTAAACCATGTTCAGTGGTACAACCACATATTCACTATCAGTAGGGTAGTTTCACCTTATCATTCACCGAGCAGGTTGATCTTGCCCTGAAGACATGCAAAAGAGAGTAAAAGAGAAAAAAAAAATGCCAGAAGAGCTGATTTGACTAAGATGAATGCTGAGCAGTGGAACTGGTGGGCTCAATGAACTCTAAATAAGAGATGAAACCTTTGAAATCCAAGTCACTGCCTCGAGACTGGCTTCAAATCCATGGTGACCCACAGCCATCACAATACATGGGTGAGGTTTTGGTATCCCCCGCCTTTATATTCTTAATCCAATTAAGAACAGTTGTTCACATCAAGCAATTAAAACCCCAAACCTTCACTCTCAGACAGCTGGAAGACATGGAAAAAAACTAAATCTCATTTGTGACATTGAAAGCAATTGTGTCCTTGTCAAAAGACTGAGATTAAGAGGGCCAAGACTTCCTTCCCACACAGCTCTAAGAGTGAACATCCGTGCCTGGATATTACAAGGACAAAAGCCAAGGCGAAATTCCACGAACGTGTTGTCACCTGGGATAAGAAAGGTGGCAGAACAGAGAAATTTTTATTGCTCCTGTATGTTGTGGGACTACTCTTTGCACTATTTTTTTTTTTCCACTCTGAAAACAACTCAGAAAACTCTGCTTGTGCAGAAAGCACAATAAATGTAGGCTTCACCATGCAGGGAAGATTTGGAATTGTCCAGTTATCTCCTTACCCATGCATTTTATTTCCTCTGCAAGAGACAGAGGAAAAAAAATCTTTGCCTTTCAGAAGCCCCCTTGATAGAAACAACAAAGAGATGCAATTCAAAATCAAAGCAGCATTTTAGATAGTTTCATTTCATGACAAGTTTCAAGGTTCTCCGTCAAGAAGCAGTGTTAGGCAGGGAGAAAAGCATACAACACTCTTCTCTTGGATGATTAAAAAAAAATAATAATAGAAAAAGAGCCATTTCAGTAAAGCTGCAATAAGAGAAAAAGAAAGTGTTTCTCACTATGGATGCAGCCAGAGGAGCAGCCAACGTGGAGAGATTAACAACAGCTTGAAAATGTTTCTCCACACACAAAATGAACACATGAGAGAATATATTTTTGTCTTGCTTTTGAGATTAGTTGACAGATGATCTCACCAGATGAGCTGGTCACCTACGTGATGTCTCAATAAATTTATTTCCACAAGGAGGGATGCTGACATAACAGCAGTTTTAAGCAAAGCAAATCACACCGAATCATCGATATTTTAAGTTCAGCAGCTGATCTTGCATGGTTGCTAACAAATGCAGGCAAAAAGACCACGCTGATTGCAGCAGTGAACTGAACTCATGTCTCACGTTGGCTTGGAGATGCAGTTTGACAAGTGCTGCTCAAGCAAACCTGAGCACGTCAGTTATTTCCCAATGATTTACTCGCCACAGTCACTCATAACACAAAAGTCAGCAATCAGTCATTAGCAGGCGGCGAAGAAAGCTTTCCCAGGGTATTATGTATCATGTTTGGACAGTTAGAACTCACAGCTATTATTTATTCACACCGCCATAAATTATTCTCCTCCAAATGAACCTGAGTCACGTAAATGCTGACTTGGAGACTACTAGAGGCCTGTCCTTTCCTGCAGCATGTATTATTCCTTTCTAATAAACATCCTGCCTAAAAATGGAAAACCAAAGTGAAACTGAGGTGTTTAAAATCAATGCCCTGGAGGCACTTTGGTTAACATTTGCTGTGTCCCTTTTAAGGCTCTAAATTTGTCAAGGGCTAAAATCATCTCAGCACTGCAAAAACAGCACCACTGGTGCCTGTGAGTAACTTTCATGCTGGTGTAAGCATCAAATTATTTTTCACAGGCTTTTGCCTCTTTCTTTCTTTTTTTAATTTTTAATGCATATTTTGTCCTGTCTAACAATACCCAACCAGGCACTCTAGACATGCACTGTAAAACCAGTGCAGGTTATGCAAACCTCCTGATGGGCACTGATGTCATTCCATGGATGTGATTTAAACCAGGGAAAAGTAGGACTGAAAACTCCCTGGGAGTCGTTATAACCAGCCAGAATCTGGTGCTGAATTATCACTAAATTGAAGCCATTCTACCATGTCTCTGCGGTGGTCCATTCCCCCAGACATTTCCGCAAATAGAGGACAAAAAAATATCTCCCCTGGTAAAAACAGAGGGAAAAAAACCCCAAAAAACAAGGAAAAAAAAAAACCCCAAACCTAAATAACCCTATAAAATAACAACAACAAAACGCACAGGCACACACTTTCCCCCAAAATAAAACCCCCACAAAATACCCACATGTAATCAGACTGCTTGCTGCTACTTTCTGGAATTACATGATTTTGAAGGAGAGGTACCAAGCATGTACTGACAGGAGAGAAGCTGAGTTGACCCACAGTTCTAACGGGTCTTCCTGGGCTCATCCCACTCCTAACTGAAATAAATTGATAATGCAATGCCCTCTGAAGTTATCCACACTATTGCTGGGTTAAAGCCAAGCATTTTAATGGATGGCCTTTAAACACAGACCCTGTTACACCCCTCAGCTTCCACAGGAGCTCCAGGGATATCCCAGTGTGTCCAAGTATCCCAGAGGGTGATCCAAACCATGATCAAGTTGAAAATTTCAGTAGAAAGTTGAATTTATCATTGGGTTTAGTACTTCCTCCATTGCTCAGTCTTTGATGAACACAGCAGACCATCTCAGCTGCAGGGTTCTCAGAGATATTTGTGCAACAGCTCCTGTGTCTGACTTATGCAAACCCTCAGATCTGATGCTCTGTGTTCTGGGGCCAACTGCCTGCTCAAACCTCTGACAGCCTCATTGTCAGACCACGAAGAAGATGCCAGAAGAAGATACTTCCTTAGAAAATAACTTGAAAATAACTTTATCATTATTTTAGGCATCTCTGACACTTCTTTGGGATTTTCTGTCTGCAGCTCCAGCAGACACTGCTGGGAGAGGAGCAGTTCTATTGACAAGCTGTCCCTGGAGCACACTGTAAATGTGACGTTGTGCCTCACTCGCACATTTTGGAGATGTCCTCTTGTTTCATCTATTTGGCAAAATTTATCTCACACATGCTGGAAACATCCATGCTGAAGAAAATTATTGTTGTTACTTAATTCACATAAACACTGCAGAAGGTATTTGCAAATAAAAAGGTTGACCTCCAGTGATTGCTGCAGCACAAAAGTGTCTTTGGATAATTATTTCTCTGGAGCCTTCCAGAGTATGAGACATGCAGTTTTGATTTAATTTTAAATATATGTATCTTTAACTGCTTTGATAATTCCTTCTGTGCTTAGATACATCGATCTCCTTTTTTTGTTTCAAGACAGAACCAAAACCAGGCAACCACTGCCCAAATCAGGTAAATCTGGTGTTACCTTTCTTTGTCATTAAAGCTTGAAGAGACAGAAGGGCTAAAAATCCAACAAGGTCAATTTTTGCAAGCTCAATAAGACCAAATAATGTGAACAAGCACTGAGAGACCGATCTTTGATTGATGTGAATTGTAACCAGTGGTGTACACAAATCAAGGGCATGGCCCCGAGCTTTGGTATTTCTTCTGCAGGACCTTCGCTTTGAACTTCTGAGGTCCCTATTTACCCATTTCCTTGCAGAGAATGTTTCCCATTTAAATAAACACTATCAGGGCTCTTCACATAGCACAGGAAGTCCAGGATTCGGATTCACTCAGGGTCTTGCTGAAGTGAGTCATTTATTATTGCAATTAATTGTTCGGCTATACTTATATGTCTGCTATCATTCTATCAGGTTTTGAACTTTTTTTTTTTCCTCAGGGCATGATCTTTGCAGGAACCTTGCACAACCAAGGCAGCTGCTAAAGAAATGTGTCACTCGTTAGTTTCACACTGGAAAAGTAAATACGCTAACAGAAGTCTTAGATGTCTGTTTATTTGTGAGACTGTCTGTGGCTGAGATTTACGTGAAATACACCAAAAGAAGACAAACGTCAACACCTCAGCTGACAAATGCAAAACAAAGGGCTTTATCCTATACTGAAAGTCCTTTTTGCCTGCAGGAGAATGCCTGCAGTCCCACTTGCTGCGGGGGAAAGGCAGGAGCACAGGAACTCAGGAGAGCTCCAGCCACACCTCACAGTTTGTCCTCCCGTCCCAGCCTGGGTGGGATGCAGCTGCCGAGATGTTTGTTTATCAAACTCCCCAGCTTGGCTCATCGGGCTCGGCTGCCGGAGCTCACAGCCAAGTCCTCCCCCTGCCCCATCCCAGGGACTCCTGCAGCCTGCGGGGAGCCGGCAGAGGGAAGGCTTTTCCCCCTGTGCCGAATAACAGCTCCATTTTCAGCACTTCATTAACTATTGCAGCTGCAACAGACCCACTTTAAACGGGGAAATGACAAACAAAACGAACCAAAACAAAAAAACAAACACAAAGCTCATCAATGCTGCATCAAGTTGCCACATCCAGCATCAAGGAGGGCACAGTTCATTTTTAAAGCTTTTAAAAACACCCTTTTTGCCTCAATGTTTACAGCTGACAGATACACTAAATTCCCTCATCCCTCCAAGTTTCGGTATCCAGTCAGTCGCTAGGATCTGGGCCTCTTGAAAATCTGAATTTCAGAACGGACCACAGCCTTCTGCACTCCGCCTGTCCCCAGAACAAAATCCACTCTTCAGAGACCTCTTAGCATATCCAGTTTGCAGCTCATCCAGTTTGGGATTTCCCCTAATCTCCTCAACCTTGGGCTATAAAATATCACTAAGGTGTTTGCAACAGGTTGATGTGCATGTAAGAAAAACAACTACAGAAAGTACGAAGCTCCGAATTTGACTCTTCAGCAAAGAAGTTTAAGTTTTCCTACAAGAGGGTTTTTTTTTTTCCTATCTTCTTTTTTTTCTTTTTCTTAAAGAAGAGCTGTTGCTTGGGCCATTTAATTTGCATTAGTAAATGAATTATGCACTCGAGCTGAGAGTCACAGTGTGAAGTGATGCTTTGAATGGAATACAGGATGTATTGGATTAGGAAAAATTTAGGCTACACAAAATCTCAGTTGTTTCTTTCAGTAGATTTGCTGCAAAAGGACTTTTCTCCCTAATCCTACCAGCTGAGACTTTCTGAGTGTGCATTCTTAAAGCTGTTTTTATAATTATATAATAAGAATTTAAAATCTCGTAAAGCTTGATTGAACACAGAACTTGAGCAATTCATGGATTTTCCTGTCACTTATGAGCTCCCATTTTTAAACAGCTGTTAAAGCATCCAGCCACATGTGATACCAGGATAGGAACATGATAAGAAAAGGAAATCCAAAAGGTGGTTCCCACAGGAATTTTAAGTTGCTGCTCACCCCTAAGTGATGCAAGTGTGTAATTCACAGTTTTATATACACCCACCTGAAAAATTATGGTTGGATCAATGAACTTCTCTGACAGGGCCCATTCTGTGAATCTACCGGGATGAAAGGTAGAGATGGTGATGACAATTATGGAAATAAATAAAATTAAACAAAAGACACACTTAAATTTGAAAGGGACACAAATGGAAAGACCCTTATTAAAATGTTCTAAGCTGTGAAATTGCCCCTTTAATGGAAACTAAATATGTTCAAAACATATGTCTTTTTACTCTCTCTCTGAAAAAATCCTCCCCACACCAAACGAACCGTGTTTATCTCTGCTAACAGAGATTATGACAGTCCAGCTTCCTTAATTTGACTTCGATATTTGCTGGGAGCACAAAGCTGGTGACTGCAGAAAGGCAAGTTTCTTGATTGCCAAGCAAATGGACTCCAGCATCTTGGCAATGGCTGTCTTGTCCACACTGACCTAGAAGGAGACCTCTCGGGGGAAGAGGGTTGAACATAATGTCACAAAAATGCCGTATTTTTGCAGCTGAACTGCACATCATTCCCTGCACCCTGTGTTTTTGCAGCTGGAATACCTAATTTGTCTTTTTATCCACACCGTATAGAATCTCACACAGAATGCTGTCGTAGAGGTATCAGGACAACACAAATGTGTATAAACTACTGCAATGTATTTCACCTTCATTTTAATTGTTGTCCTAGCACAAAATTGCCTCAATCAGCCTGATACAGGGCAGAGAATCACCTCTCACAGGTCCACGGGTGCTGCAGTGACATGAGCTGAGCACAAGTGACACCTTGCTGAGCTTGTTACCCCACTGGGTAACTTTGGTGCTGGCAGTGAGCTGCACGTGCACTGACTTGGCTTAATGGGGGCCAAAATCTTGATGGAGGGCTCCAAAAGCAGGGTTAAACCCTCAGCTAAACAGCAGTAGGGAACAGGAGGGTTGGCAGAGTCAGGGCTGAGACCCTAAAGCTTCAGCTTTAACCACACGCTGATGTGGAGAAGCGCACTGCAGGCAAACACTGCACGCTGCAAGGATGGGAGTTTGGAATTGGTTCCTTCTCCTCACCCTTCTTTTAAAAGAGAATGCTTTAGAAACCCTGAGAAATATTGTTCTTAAAGGCCAGAAAATTCCTATGGACTGTTCAGGATTTTTCTGTGGCTTAGAAGTGCCTCAATCACCACAAGCTCAAGGGCACCACCCTGAGAAAGGGGAGCACAGTGCCAGCTTTTTGGGGGAAATTTCTCTAACTTGAGGCTCGTTCCTGTGGCTTATCCTCACTAATAACTAATACAGGACGTGTGCTTTGGTATCTCTGAAGCTCCATCTGCACAAACAACCAAATGTTAATCATGATCTGCCCATGTCCAAGGGGACATGCATCCATCTGAGCACTGTGCAAACATGTTATAGACTGCAATTTAAATGTCAGACTGCATAAGCCCACCTGCTTACCCAACAAAACTCAACACTCCTTGCCCACACCAAATCTCAGCACGCTCTTCAGCCCCTAATTTTAAAAAAGTCAACAACAAACAAAACAGGGAGATGGCTACACCTACTTATCATTATCTAAACAACACCAGATTTAAAAGCAGAGCTCAAGGAACTTTGTGCCAGAACATTGTTTTATGCTGGATGTCTTTTTAAAACCAGTGTCTCTTGCTGCCCAGTCGTTGTCAGAGATCTTTCAAGTGAAGATTACTGTTTATTATTCCAAATATACCTTGAGATAAGGGGGAAAAAAAACAAAACAAACAAACGAACAAAAAAGCAAACAAAAAAAGCCAAAAACCCCACAAAAAACAACCAACCCTCCCCAGAAACAAACGAAGAACCCCAGCCAACCAAGAAACCCCCAGACTCATTTAAAATATCCACATTGCTGTCTGTTTATCTTCACTTAAATCAGCTTGTCTTCACTCAGATCCTTATCTTGTTTGGGTTGCTATGGTAACTGCATAGTTTTTAATTTGCAAAGAGAAGAGTGGAGTACTAAATGCTAATTGAATATTGGGAGCCTGGGAGCCTCCCAGATGTCTTTTTACAGACTCATAGAAACACTTACCAGACGTGGGAAGAGACTGAAACTTGTGGAAAATGGCAGGAAAAGAAATCACCTTACCTACTCCCCTGGTTTCTATTGGAGAAGATGAAATACATTTTACGTTACAAATAGCTAGTTTGAGGAACATAATCATATTTCAGTTTGTTTTTTTCCCAGTATTTCCCACAGAAGAAAATGGAAGAGTCTCACTGGCATACGTAAAAAACCACTCAAACAAGGAAACAATAGCTCCTCTTTTTTTCTTTTACTCCAGCCTGACAGTGAATTACTCTGAGGGCTTCTAGATTTAGCCTCATGCACTCTTTCCCCCTGGATTCTCTGCTACACCCCTGTCTCATGCGAATTCAGGAGATGCATCTCTTTTAGATTCAAGAGGAGGCTCTCTGAAAAAACTTTATTTACCAAAAGGGCAAAGCAGCCTCCTTTAGCCTTTGACAGAGGATGACAGCTCCTCCACTATCACAGGAAAGACTGAGGGGTGCAGCCAAACCAGGAGATACAGCAGCAGGTTTTCACTTTCTACACTGACTATTAATCTCTTTAATAGAGGCAAAGTTCTTTCAGTGCTGACACCGATATGAATTTTTCAGGACTCTCTGCCATTCCCAGCTTAGCACCACTAATTAATAGTTCCTCTGCTGAGCCCCTGTGCTGATTAGCAGGGCAGCTCTGGCTGCGGGAGGTGATGCCAAGTCATTAGGGGCTGTGATATCACAGCCTCGGCGTCTCAGGAGCGCTGGCCCCGTGTCCAGGAGCCGAAATCCAAGAGCGGCAGCATCAGCAAGTCTGCCTCGTTAGCCTGGTACCAGCACCAGGCCCGGCTCTGCGCTTCTGCCTGCTGAGATAAATCCCTGCCCAGCTCCCTGGCTCAGCACTCTCCTCCTGCTGAGTTAAGGCAAAGTGCTCGTGGTTTCTTGCTGAACACGTGTAGCTGCCTGTGTGGGTGCCAGGAGGTTAACAAACCTTGACGGCTCAGCTGGTGCTCCCTGGAACCTGCCGGGTCCTGGGGACATGAGTGGCACCTGCCCTCTCCAGCGCAGAGGACCAGGCTTGCTGACAGCTGCTCTGCTCTCAGGCGAGCAACCCTCGCTGCTTCTAAGGGATTTAGCCCTTGGAGTTGTCTAGGTAGAAAAATAGAAACAAACCCTGTGTGTGAACTTCGGCCTGCTCTGCACTCCCTGCAGCAGGATTACCCGAAAGCTGCCTACAACCCTCTCCTGAAATTACTTCCACTTGAGGTTGAGCAGGCAGCCCTCAATATGCCTGAGGCCAGTCCAGTGCCATGTCTGCATGGCCCAATCCTCATCAAGCCATGAAAAGCCCTCTGGACTCCTCACCCACGTCCTCCAAAGCCATTCTTCAGGGCAGCGAGCCTTGCAAGCGGATTATTTTTTCCTGTGTATTTATAGCTGTGTTTACACGTGCTGCTAAGGTGTAATATTTAAGGTGTAACCTGTATGTTCAAAGCAAAACGTAAAATTTGCCATGTTTACCTGCTAGTTTTCAGAAAAAGAAACAAGTGTCATTTCCCTCTTGAACACACCAACAAATCAAGGATTTCAAGCACCTCTTCTGTGGCAGCAGGGGAAATGTAAACCTGGAGCACCTTTCTCCTTACTTGCTTGCTGCTATTTGATGCATTTATTTATTCAGTCCAAACTGTGAGAAAAGCTTTGTGCTTGGGAGTACTAGACTATAGAAAATCTGTTAAAAACTTATCAAGCCTTGCCATAAGTATGTCAAGGTAAAGTGAATAAATGATGCATCCAGGGAGGCTGTTCTGGTAGTTGCTTATACTCAGTATTTAAAACGTACACCAAATTTCAAATTTGAACCTGAATTTCCCAAGCTCTCTGAAGCTGCATCTTGAAATACCTCTGCTAAATTAGACAGCTTGTTAGGATCAGAGAGAGATCTTCTACCAGGATGGCTTTATCTGCCATCTGCTGTGGAACAGGCAGGTCAGGCATATTTTCAGTGCTCCCTAGACCTGGGGAATCATGTCTGAAGCTGCTTGCTTGAGCACAGACAGCTAAAAGCAGGCTAGGGGTTACTAACATGCAACAAAAAAAGAAAGATTTTACAATGAATTGTGACATTTCACAGCAAATTTTGAGACATAAATAGAGAGAAAGGATGAAAGGTGTTCTAGAAGTCTTTTTTTTTTTTTTTTTTTTTTTCCTGGGCAGAAAGAAGAGACGAAATAATTTCATTTCACCTACGAATCTTTCCTGGGCAACAATTTGAGTCTTTCTGTCCCCTCTGCTGGTCCACTCTTCATGACACCTTCCCAAGGAATCTAGACTCAAATATTCCCCATGGAGTACCTGCACAGATCAAGCACAAATCTGGAACAACCCTGAAGCTCTGAGACAGGTCTCCATCCCCTTTCCTGTCCAGCTGGAAGTGCATCACATTTTGGGGGAGAGGGGGAGAAGGCTTGAAAGTAGAAAGCAAAATAAAGTAATGGAAAATATTTAATGAATTCCAGATGATTCACCAACTGCTCGGTTAGAAATGCAGAGGGGAACTGACAGACAGAGAAGGAAATGCAAATTAGATAAGCAAAAAAGCAGGAGAGCTGCACAGCCTCAGATTCTCTTCAGATTTCTCAGAAGTCAGTGTTTAGATTTGGCTTTGAATCTACATAATGGGCACATTTTACTTGATGTCTTACTAGCAACCGAGCCAAATCACAGTGCACTTTAGTGCTCCAGTGTTCTAATAAGTATTTGCTTCAAAGCAGCAGTTCAGATCTCCCCGTGAATTTTGTCAAGTACACATCATATCAAAGGATCAGCATTTGTCAAAGCCTTTATTCAGCCACAAAGCAGGGGGAAGGTTTGTTTAAAGAATGTCAAGTTGCACCTGCTGGCTCACACAGGGAGGATGAAAGGCACGACTGGAATGTCTGTCACTATTGAATTTTTATTTTTCATTTCTTAAAGTATTTTTAACCGACGTGAAAGGACTTGTTGTATTACAAAAGCAGAATGTTGCCATAAGCTATTCAGAGCCCTTCAAATGAGAAGATAATGGATTTGTGGCTAATAAAGTGGTGCTTGTCTGTGAAGCAAAAGAGTGGAATTAGGCTGGCATGTTAACAAGATGTGCATACTAAAGCAGCCTGGAGTATTGCACGGCCTTTGCTATGGCAGACTTTCAAGATATTAACCCATAAATTTGCAGTAAATGTGAGATCGTCCTCTTGCACTCACGGGCAGAGAATCAGGACCCACAGCCCTCGTGGGGTTTGGCTTCCCTCTGGGTGTGGTGGGGGTGAGGAAGGTTTGCTTTGGTCCTTTGGTTTCACCCAGAGTGATTTCCCCAGCACAGGGAGCTGGGGCAGACAGAATCCCCTTCCCAGGGCAGGTTGGGGAGTGCTGCTCTGGTAGAGCATGGCTGAGACCTGCCCTTTGTATGAATAAATCCACAGGCACATAAGAAAATCTAAATCTTCAGCTGTCCGTGTCCTCTGAGCTCAGTGTCTGCTTGTAGCATAAATTATGAGCATGTGCACGGAATAAAACTGCTTTTTTCTATGAAACAATAGTTTCTAGAAAAAGAAAGAGAGGGAGACAACACATACCTACATCAGGGTAGATTCACGTTACCATGAATGTATTGCACAGACTCAGCCCTTCTGTGCCTCTTCCCGTGTTTCTGGCCAGGGAGAACCTCACCTCAGTTCCTGGTGCAGGGCTTTGGCAGGCGGAACTCTAAAAAGAATGAGGTGCTGAGATCCTTTTGCAGCCGAGCTGGGCTCCGCAGCAAGGAGTCACACGGAGAAGGATTGCCTACAACGGGATGCAGACACTAGACCCATTTAATAAACCTCAGCTGTTATCGCAGGAGCACATGGAATGTCAGGGAGGAGAAAACAGGGCTGCCTTTGCTGCGGTCCCACAACACTTTCTCCCCTTCCCTGCACAGCAAGGGATTACGGAGTGGAAAGTAACATTAGGCAGCACTGCTCCAATCAGCCAGCCTGAGAACGAGGGACTCAGAAAACCAATTAGAGAGCCTCCTCTGGTTTTTGTCATCCACGTTATTAACAACTGCCCTCAAAACTGTGTCCCAGGCTTTGTCTTTTGCTGTTCTGAAGTTCATTTTCAAGTTATTGCCTCTTTTCGTCTACACTCTATGTTGGGAAAGTGCAAGTTGCTCCTGACTTGCAAACAACTACTTAAAAGCTGCTGATTACTGCAGAGGTTACCTTGTTTTCATTTTTAGGAGAGTGTTCATGCAAGTGTCTCCGAAGTCCAGCTGGCTACAAGGAAAACAAGTTACCAAATCAGATAGTGGGGGTTTTTTTTGTTTTTTTGCTTTTCAGGTGTTAAAACAGACTGCTTTGAGCAGTCCTCAGTAACCAGCTGTGCCCTGGAGACAGTTTAGCTTTCCTAAAACCTCAGCAGAGGAGATGGGGAACACGGAGCTACCGACGGCAACACACAGAGCGTTTCTCTGTGAAGGTACGAGCCCTAATTAGAACTTGGCTCAAGCCAAGCCCTTGGATCAGGTACAGCAAAATTTTGCTGCATCCTGAGTCCAGACACAATGTTTAGACGTGATCCAATTCCCAGTCCAGCCTAGCATTGTGCTCACTTGGAAGGGGATGGGACTCATCTCTAATTGGAGCCAGCCTGGTCGGAGGCTGTCCAAAGTTGCCATCTGCTGCCTGATCCATGGCCTGATGGAAAGAGTTTGCTGCTCTGCCTTGCTCTTCCAGGAGGAGGCTGAAAGTACCAGCAGTTTCTGCAACCAGTGAAAAACCCATATCCTGGGTTAGCACAGCTTGGGGTTTTAGTTAAGAAAATCCCAAACCAAGCAGTTATACTTGTATCTAGTCTTTTTCGCAATTTTTTTTAACCTCTCCAGATTTATGATCAGGCTAAATCACATCCCTCACACCTCCAAATCTTGGTCCTCTGAACCCCTTCCCAACATGTTTACATTTCTAACAATACATGGAAAATATTGCAGGATTCTGTCAGGAATTCCTCATTTCATTCGTCCACATCCCCTTCAGCTTTGAAAAAAGAAACCTTACTGCAAATGACTGGACTGGAGGACTATGTTAATGAATTTTCTTAACTAAAAAGGCTGTAGAGCTTCACAGGGTGGACAGTTCTTTTCCCACTGCCTAAAACTCAGCACAGCATCCTGTGCCACATCTTCTGCAAGGCACCATCTTCCCTAGGCTTCCTCTACAGGAGAAAAATTATTTTCCATCATCATAGCCCTAGAAATCCATGCCCAGAGGTACCAGGCTAATGGGAACAGGGTAGAGGCTTTTAAAAGGTACTCGTGGCAGCAAATGAGGATAATACAGGTGGAAGGAGAAGGAAGAAATTTGGGAACAGCAAAATATACCAGAAACTGTGACTCTCTTGCCCTGCAGTTTCTGGATTTATTGAAAAGCAAGAAGCACAGAAAAAACTCCCCCAAAGCTGATCTTTTTTTTTTTTTCCCAATTTTAATTAAAAACAAAAAGTTCAACCATGTATTTATGCTGTTTCTGATGAACTAAAGATGTTTTTACTAAGTCCTTTTGATAGTAAATGATATTCATAAACTTTTCTGTCTGTAACCTAAAATTCTTCTGGTTATAAGGCTTAAGAACACATTGTGAGCTTCAGCCAAGGCTTATCCCATGACTAAATCATGTTAAGTTTCCTCTGCTGTATGGTTTGTTTTAAGCTGAGTATTTGTTCTTGCTTTTAGCATCCACCAGACAGCTCCATCAAGCTGTGCCAGGAATACAGGGAACCTAAAGGCACTGCCAAAGGTCCACTATATACTAGTAAATTTAATTAAATAGATAGATAGAAGCTTTGTTAGGATCATCATCAGGAGAGTAGATACAATCTTAAATTATTTGGGTTGGAAGGGACTTTAGAGATTTGGTTCCAACCCCACCATCACAGGCAGGGGCACTTTCCCCTAGACCAGGTTGCTCCAAGCCCAATCCAATCTGGTCTTGAACACTTCCAGGGATGGGGCATCCACGACTTCTGTTCCAGAGCCTCAACACCCTCACAGTAAAGAATTCCTTCCTATTAATTAATCTGCATTGATGGGAGTGGGTCAGAAGAAACCAAAAACTTGATGGGAAAATACAAAGTGGTTCTGGCTTGTTTATCTCTTATCTCTAAGCTTGCCATCAGGGTAGCTGAATGCATGACTTGATGCCTTGGGGATTTTTGTGCCTTTTTCTCCCCATCTTTTTTTTTTTTTTTTTTTTTTTTTTTTTTTTTTTTTTAATCCAGTGACAACACTTTAAGCAATGGTCTCTCCTATCCCAACTCTGCCTTTTAAATTGCACTCACAGTTCTGGAGGATTTTTGTAAAGAGGGATATTTCCAGCTCTAGCCTCCCAGAACAGCACATCTCAAGTCTTGACACAGTTTAAAAGTCAGAAAACTGTATCAGTGTATCTGAAATCCATGAACCAGCTTCTTTAGCAAAGAAAATTCCCATGAAAAATGTCCCATTCCTGTGACAAGTCCAGCCTCCTAAGGAATTCCCAGCTTGTGTGAATTAGTCCACATTTAATACCTTTTATTTTTTTTTTTTTTTATATTTAATACCTTTAAAAAACACTATATCTAGGTGTTAAAAAACACCTTTCTCCTATTGATTTCTGGATTTGTGGCCTACAAGGCTCACCTAGTTTTGTGGATAAGTTAGGGAAGTAGATACAATATCGTGATGCTCCAGCATTTTTGTTTAACAGTTTCCAAGCATCTACGAAAAAATTCTCCTCATGATAACCTTTAAATCCTGTTTGCTTTTCCTTAGAAATCTCTAACTAAATAAAAATATTTAGCTCAGTTTTGCCCTCATGCAAGAATCTACTTCTTAATTACAACAGACTACTTATATTTTAATTGGAACTCTTTCAAGGACCTATTTTACACTGGACTCCTAGATAACCTTTTGCACATTTTTGACTCTTGCATGTGGCAAAGTCAACCTTTAAATTTAGGGAGACCTCTAATGCACCATTTCTGGGACTCTGGCAAACAAACGTCTCAATTCAGGCAAAATTAATATCTGGGGGCTTAAGAAAGGAAGCTTATATCAATTAAGAGCATGCAAGGTGAAAATGAAAATAAAAATGAAAGCACTTGCCCCAGAAAATATATCTTGGACTGATCAGGTTTTCTTTAGATAGAGCAAAGCATTTTCGTTGTTATCTTTAAGGACATCACTTCTGACAGGAAACATTTGTTTCCTTATGGCCTGGGCTAGTGGACCTATGTTGGGATTAAAACTGAAAAATTAGGAATGCTCTTTTTTCCCTTTTTTTAATTAGGAGAGTTGTGAGCCAAGCTCACAATGCAATAAAAATGTAATTTGTGGCAAAACAGAGGAGGCATTGCTAAATTAATTTTTATGATGTACAAACCCTAGGGACAGCGGGGGGACCAAGCAAGGAACACAAAACTGTTTGTTTGTTGCTGTTGTACAGATTTCAGCATAAAATTAAGTCCCTCGGAGAATTGCTGAGAAGCTGATGATTCTGTGAAGTTGTCATTCATCAAATAAAGAACATTTCTGTTTCTGTAGTAGCCACAGCCTGATTTCAATTATTTCCAGCACGTATGGAGAGCTCCCTTCTGAGATTTGTTTGTTTTGCTGGCTTCTCAACAAGAAAACAACACAAATTCAAAATTTTAACTGAAAGGTGCAGTTTTCTTCTGTTTTTAATTGGAAGAGATCTCTTGGGGAGTGACTGTCAGAGGAGATTATGAGCAGCTTTTAAAATCCAAGTGGAATAAGAGTGGTTAAGTAACAATTTGGAAATCCAGTAGGACAACTGGTGGCTGCAATCTGCAAATACTTTCAGTGTCTTTAGGAATTTTTTTNAAAGAAAAAAAGAAGAAGAAAAAATGGTGGAATTTCCATCATTTCTACTCTTTTGGATGGATAATCCTAGAATTAAAAATTTCAACCTGTAGTAATTATTTAATGTTTGATCAAAGCACTGCTGGGGGTTCTATCTCAATGCAGATAGGAATTA
>VYZQ01022683.1:8931-18961 GCA_013400655.1 Mystacornis crossleyi | reverse complement strand
CCAACCAAAAAAAAAAAACCTAAAGGAAAACAAATTTTCTGCTGAAACTGCTTCAGCCACTGAGTTATTTGCCTAGAGATTCCTCTCAAACTAAGAAACCCGGCTGCAGAACACTATAAAAGGCACAAGACTGTCACAGCTCTGAAGGATAGGGACACCTGGGGCTTGAGAAGGTGGCCACCATTAAGATATCCATCCAGGGCTCACTGTCAGTCCCACTGCAGCAGGAAATACAGCATCTCCTGTAATGGTTTAAGATGAAATCAGTGGATGATTCTCAGAAAAAGTTAGACCACAGTCTTCTAATTTCAACAGAGCTGAATCGTGTATCAGCAGCTGAGGCTGTTTTGCTACCTGGAGGTACAGATGCTAAAAAGCTTGCTGCTTTTTGTATGGTAATTAATAAGTTATACATTCATAGATGGCATCCTAATTTCATCCTAGACAATTAATACCTGTGTGTTTGTTATTTTATAACATACTAACACGAAATTCCCAGTGCTGCATCAAGCAAATTGCACTTTGGTTATCTTTCACTTCTACTGCAGATACAAAGCAGAGGCTGTGAGGAAAGCACTCTTTGATGGATGTCCATCCCGAAGGTTATAAATAAACTTGATAACTGCTCTCAATCCATGCTGGCAAATTAAATGTAGTTCTACATCAGTGGAAGAAAAGGTTTGTCTTCCAAGAGCTCATTTGTACTTTCTGTTGCTCTGCCCCCACCTTGGCCCGTCCCCTGGCCTCACCTGGTGTAAATCAGTGCTGCTGCTGTGTCTTTGGCAAATGATTTCTACCAGCTGGAGATCTCATGGGCTTTTTGCAGTGTTATCTCTCCGGAAACAGAGCAGTGATTCTTTACATTGGATTTCCCCATCAGTGACTGTAACCCCTATAACTCACAGGGAACTTCACCGCTGCCCTCAAAAAAAAAGCAGATTTTTGGTGCTTCTCTCTTCAAGCCGGGAGTCAGCAGGGACCTGCTTCTGTAAGAGGCTGTTGCTGTTTCTGCCAGGTGCATTTTCAAATCATATAGCAATTAATAACAGAAAGAGCGGCACCAAAAAATTGGCATTTAAATGACTTAGGTACAACAGCTTTAGGCTCAATTCCTTTTATAAGCTCTGCCCATGATTAGCTACTGCTCATGAATCAAAGGAGAATTAACAGGATGGAAATTAACCTTTTATTATTAATATTTGATTTGTTTACATATTTCACAGTATCTTTATTCTACAGATAACTGTTCTAAAATAATTTTCATCACCATATTTTATGTATAAAACAGAAGATCAAAAACCAAAGAAAAGGTAGATAACATAAGGAAATGTTTATTTTATACAGTTTGATCATCACAGAAGCCCAGCTTTCATAACTTGTTTTGCTACATGACACCTGACTCACCAGACTGAGATCAAATTCATTCTCTCTCCATGTCCAACCATTCATCAAAAGAGTTTTATTCTACCTAATAACAACTGGAACAGTCAAATATTGTCCATCAGAATATATTTCTGGAAAAATGCTGATTTTTAAAAAATCACAGCTTTCTGTTAATTTCAAATAAGCTAATTTTGTTTATGGTAAGTTGCTGGTTTTTAAACTTAATCGAAATTTTTTATGTTTGTCTCATCATTGAAAATGAAAAGACAAAATGTTTGCTTTGCTTGAGTACAGTAGTTCAAGTTATCAAAAAATACTTTTTCAAACTTTTCATTTTATGAAAAATAGGTTTTACAAAATCCCATGCAGAAATTTTGCATTTCCTGTGAAAGTAAAATTTCTAATTTGGATCTGCGTTCAATAACCAGTGGTGGGCTCTAAAACCAAGACAAAAAAGCAATAAAATAAAAAAGAAAAATTAAATATTTTGTGTTCCATATGATTGACCAGAAGTTCATAGCCAAGATCAGGGAACGGCTGGGGACTGTTTGTCAAATCCAAGATGTTCAAGTCTTACCTACTTACAGGACATTGGGAAAACCCTCTTGGCTTCACTAATTAGAGCCAACATTCAAAGATGGATGTTTCACTGCCAGGTTAAGGAACTTCCACAGTCAGTAGATATCTTCCACACAGACCCCAGCAGAGCTAGCAAGGGCATTTAGCTTACAAAGTGGAGCTATTTTTTCTCTGTGTAGCTGAAAAAAATTCATTCATCCCCTTTATGGCTTCGCCTTTTAAATATTAACTGTAGGGGCACAGAACAGGAAGGGGTCCCCTGGGTCACTGCATCTACAACCTCGTTATGCAGAGCTGTGCTGTTGAATCCCTTTCACAGACTACCACAATATTAAAGGCAATAATGGTTTTTGCTCTCACTAACACTATGCAGAATTTTAATTTAGCACTCGGACTCCTATGGATAAAGTGAAGACTGATGATTTGTGTCTCCTTTTCTTGGAGCTTTGATCCATAACTTTCTAATCCTCTGTTAGCAAATTTAAACATGTATTTTTCTCTCAGTTTTACATATTCATGCTGGCTATTAATCACTTTATTTCTAAAATCCTATATTCACTAATGCTTATTAAAAAATTCCATTAACTAAGCTAAAATAGGCTCTCTCTGTTTTTTATTATGGAGAGGGAATGAAAAAAAGGAATAGAGAAGCAAAATTATGTCCTATATTGTTTTAAAGTCAGAAAATAAGAGCAAGTTAGGTCACCACATTTTAGTGGGTTTCGATATGTCACCTTCCTTGCAATTGAAGTGGGATATCAAGAATTTTAAAGCGGGCTCCTAGGTATCATTCAGGAGAGTGACGTGTCTGGTTATTCAGGTCAGAAGCTCCAAGAGAACCTTCCATGCAATTTTGGTGAATTTTTGTTTCCAGTCCCAGACATGAACATGCTCATGACACATGAGAAAGGAGTGTGAGGTGATGTTTATGGTGTGAGACCACCCAGCCTCGAGGCAGCCGTGCTCAGATGCACCACATTCCACAGAGCAGGGAGCCCAGGACACGGGTGGGGGATGTGTGTTGACATAAAACAGGAGAGCTAAGCAAGTAATTCACACAATTTCCAGTGTCCAAAAATCACATCCTTTTTTATATTCCACTTCCATTGCTCGGATTTTGACAATCTTCTCACTTCGTAACTAAAGAGTTTTGGCAATTCCCATGTTATTCCCTTCAGCTCCTCCAGGGCCTCCAGGGATTTCTTCTCCCATGCTTGACAAGAACAATTTCTCTTTATGCAGGCAGATTCTCCAGTATCTCTCATTGCAACTGGAGTTACAAATGTAGTTTTTACAGAAGCAATGATTCCTTAATTTCCCAACTTTGGCCTGGGTCACAGCTGAGCCGGTAGCTCCTTTTAGAAGACCTTTGCTAAGCAGTTCAGCATTTACCACTTGAAGCACCATGTCTGGGGCCAGAGGAGCCTTTTTTAGAACTGGTGAATTATACAAGTAATTTATATTATATGAGTAATAAATTGTCATTTATTATTAGAACTGGTGAGTTATATAAGTAATAGACAAAGTGATTATTGTGATTAAATTAATTATTTGATGAAAGTATAAATTTAAATTAAAAATACACCTTCCTGGTAGATAAACTTAGATTATGACGTTAGAATCCTATTTTTCTTCAACACAAATCCAAAATGTTATTAAATTTTCTTGAGTTGAATTTTACCAAAATTACTCCTATCAAATTAAAAGTATTTTGCTTCTTATCCATTCCTTTCTGAATATTTATTGTGTGTAATTTTTTCCAGTAAAAATCAGAGAGCCCTTCACTTCATAAATTGTAAAGCTGACAGCAGCTTTGATCGAACAACCAGAGAAATATTTTGAATATGATTAAATAGCATAATGTGAGCACAGTTTATCTATTTAATAGTGTTCTAAACCTGCCTAAAATTTCTCATCAGTAAGTTCAAAGTGAGTGAAGATTCTTCTGCTTGAAAAATCTTCTCAGGTCAATGGTGTCTGATGTTTTCCCTGTTATTTTAACCCTCAAACCAAGATATTTTTGCCTTTTTTTTCTAATTTAAAACCACTTTAATGTACCACATACATAAAACTATATGAATCAATCTATGATGTTAGTTTGAATAAGAAAGGATATGGCTTTTCTGGTTTTATATGAAGTTGCACCATTTTTTTTGGTAAACAAGGTGCAAGCAATACTCTAAAAACTGATTAAACATCAACTCTTCCTCATGGATAGCCTCAAGACTGAGTATACACTATATACACACAGAAAGTGGAGCAGAAACTGCGTATAATACAGGAAACAACAACTTTTTGCCTTACATCTAAATATTTTTTTAAATTTTAACCCTTATTATTTACATATTTTGTGTTTAAATACCTGTGTTGGTAAGAAAAAAAGAACACATTGGCCTGATATTCACAAAATAATATTTAAAGGCGTTTCTCCAGAATCTTCAAGTCACAACTTTAATGGAGGGTGGTTTTACTGCCTGTGTCTGCTGTCTCAGTCTTCAGTGTTGTCTTCTTGAAAATAGTTCCATTTTATCCTCACACTTCCTGTGGTTTTATGTGGTTAAATAGGTCTCCTTTTAGAAATGCAGCTAATGCTGCAGGGAAAGTAAAATGGACCAGTCCTATTCAGTGTTCATAGAGAAAAGGTTTTTTACTTCCTGCACCTGAAGTTAGGGAGAGATAAAAAGATTTATTCCCTCAGTATTCAAATGGTAAAAGAACTTGTCTTATCTTGTTCTTGCTTAGCTCGAAGCTGGGCTTCTAAAATCACTACAAAACGGGAAAGAAAAAATGAAACCAGGATTACAGCCAGCTTATGGGACCATGGCAGTGCTGTGTTAGGAGGGGAAAAAAGCACTTTTCCATTCTCTCTTTTGTCCTGGTGAATCAAAGGCCCTCTGATTGCTGGTGTCACGTAATTCTGATCAGAAAGGAATTAAGTGGCCAGTGAGAATGTGCACCTATCAAAGAGCTGGCAAACTGCAAGATTTAGAAGCCCAGGGGTCAGTTTAAATCTCCATATCAGAGGCAGCAGAATGGAAAGGGGGGAAACAGAGGTGGGAGGAATCTATTACAGTCAGCTTAATGCCCTACATCCAGATTTCTGTGAAAACAGACATTAATGATCCCCTCTCACTTTTCAGTCATGCTGTGTTCACCCAATTACTTTTGCTTATAGAGACTTCACTTTTTTTTTTTTCCTAATTCAGTACCTTTTTTTTTTCATCTCACAGGGATACAGAGTCCAGCCTGAGGAGGAACTGAATCCGGTATAATTATAGCTACCTCAGCTCCTGCCATCTCTCACTAAAAGAGGATTCACAAAACCCTCCTAAAGCAAGATGTTTGTCATCTCAAGAGTTCACCAGCTATTCACTCTGCTTCAGATTGCTCCAGATCAAAGCCTTTCTGGGTAAGGTAGAGAAAGGGTGGATGAGAGTAGGACAATGAGAGGCCTGGATTTAGGAGACTGCTATTGCTAGGTTGTGCTTTTGGAGCTCTGAACACAGAGTCAGAGGAGCTGCAGTGCAGATCACCTGTGCTAACCAGAGGCATGTACATATCTCACCTCCTTCACCCTTTTTTTCTTTTTCAAATGCAAGCATGCAGAAAAAATACTTTTGTGTTCAGTTGAAATTTTATCTTTTCAACCTGAAGAGTTTTCCACACTGTCTAGAATTCCATCGTATTCCGAGTGCTCATCACCATGGGGAAAAACCAGCTAAGTGTGGCTCAGGTCTTAAATTTTCTCCCATGGAACTAACTGCTAATATCAGAAGGAAAATAAATGCTCCCCTGCTAAATCTCTTCTCAGTTACAGACTGTGTTTAATGCTCTTTAGAGAAGCAGAAAAGCAATTCCTCCTACTGCAGAGCATAGAAGGAGCCCCCTACAAGTCAAATTTTGGATGTTAAATTTGTGTTCTGGGTAAATAAGGCTGTTTGCCTCAATGAATTTTCCTTGTCCAAAGAAAGGTTAATTTTCTTATCCTTCATTAAACTGAAGTCAACAGATCCCTTATGCTGAAATTTGCATGGCGGAGAGCTGTCAGCAGCAAGAGGATTGGGCTTTCAATCTGGGCATCTAAAATTACACACAGTCTGCTCAGTTTGCCACGGGGAAGATGATGTGAAATTTTCTGCCAAAAATAAAAAGAAAAAATGAAAAAACTTTAATTTTTTTTTAAAAGAGCAAGTGTTAACTAAGACTGGATGACCAATAAGCTGAAATTGGCAAATCTATTCATCAATTCCCCTGTCCACAGGAAGCAGTAATTCTGTCCTGGGGTGATTGTTGCCCCCAGTGATCTTTTTGGTCAGTGAGTGTAGTTGCTGTCGCTGTTCCCAGGCAGAACGGAGTGGAGAGAGAAAGATCCAGACCACAGGAATTTCAGGAGAAAAAGTGATTTATTTCATTATTTAACAGCTCTTTTATAGGATAATTTCTCACAGTTGAATTGGTCAGTTCTCTCACCATCCCTCAGGTGATCGGTCAAGCTATGTGCAAAAATATTTTTCTCTATTAAGCTATCAACAACTTGCAGCTGTTCATGGTTTACAAAAACAGATATTTTCCGTGAGAGAGAGAATTCTCACACGGAACAGAAGGAAGCAAGAAAATCCTTGCTTAGTAGTCCTTTTAGTGTCCACAAGTGAGGGCAGAAGGGACACTGCAAACACTTCCAGTTCCTCTCACAGAGCCTGCCCGGGCATCTTAAGGTTCTTCCTGTTGGTGTCTATTTTGCACGTGTTGCTAACAAACGCAGGCAGCCAAGCTCGATCATCCCCCTGCATATGGAGCTTTGTGAAATGCAGATGGTGCAGTTTAAGTTGTTCATAATTAGGACTCATGTCACTGTAACTTGCATGCCTTTCATAATGGGATATAAAGCCCTCCATCTGCTCTGAAGCCCACTAATGTAAATAACTCACTGGAGCAGCTATTTAGCTTGTTCTGCTTATAGTAAAAATAAGGAATTAACACGGCTGCCTTGACAGGGTCTCCTTATCCATTCCCTTCCCTGCTCTTCCCTGACCCACATCTTTGCACTTTTCCCTTGCCTAGCCCTGGCTCCAGCTCCTATTTCCCTTCAGTTGCTCAGGGAGGACAGAGCTAATCCTCAGGAGGGAAAGCTCATTTATAACTGTAATTACAGCCCACCAGGAGCAGCACAAAACCAATGCTGGCATCTTTCAGAACTGCAGCAAGCACTAAAGGGAAAAGTTTCCCTCTGTAAATTAGAGAAGCATCTGATATCCTCTTTGGAGATGACATCATTCCCTCTGTTAGGGTGACTGTTTGACCAGACTGCGTTCCTGCATTGTGTTTATTCTCACATCATTCCATTAGTTTCAGAGGAGGCAGTTATTACACTAATTTAATCGCATGTAACATCCTGTTGTAGAACCAGCCGCTTGTGAAATGACTGAAACTTTCAGATCTCTTTTACAGTGTTGAGGAGTTTCACTTGGTTGCTCTGTGACTTCCCAAAATTTTGCTAAACTTGCATTCCTGCTATGGCCACGACAGGAAAACTGAGATCCCGGGCAGTTTCCTTTGCTAAGTCCCATGAACACTGCCCTGGGGGGCCCTGGGGGGTGAAGAGTGAAGTCCACCACCAATCAGTATAATGTGTCTTTACATTTCCAGGATCACCTTTGTGACCTTCAGAGTTTCAACCAGTCAGTCAAGAAAGGCAAGGAAAATTCTGCACAGCTCAAGCTCATCCTGTTTTTGCCCTCATGGTTTTTTTTTCTTCCTTTTTTAAACAAATATGACCCTTCCAATATTAAAAAGTCCTAGATGCAACCAATATTCTTTTTCTCTTTTTGGTTAGTAAAAGTATCTTGTGGATCACTCCAAACATTTTGCATCACCCTGAAATCAGCTTGTTCCTCAGGGAAACAATCACCTTGTCGATGTTCTTCGCAAGGCGCTATTTTTAAACACTGCATTTCAAAATCAGCCTGTGTTCTTGCTGACACAAGGCAAAGCTTTTTGGAGGGTTTCCTCATCTCCCAGTATCATTAGCTGAAGGATCGATACTCCCAGCTGTCTCACCAGAGACCCTGATGAGACCCTAACTTGACAGAACCTCATATGGGACCAAATCTATGGAACAACATCTGGAATTAAGGTGGGCTCTGTGGATGTCTCAGCATCATCTATCATAAATCTGAAGAATGTCTTGACCTTAGCCATCTGTAACGACATAAATTCTTTTCCAACTATCACATCACCAGACAGTTGTTTAGATGTGATTCTGTATCCAGTGAATCCTAGTTTTGTTTTTCTGGGTGTTCTTCATGTAATTTTGCTTCACGTTTCGCCATCATTTCTTCCCTATACTTTAAAATCTCTGTGTGAGAATATAGTCCTGCATCTGAAAGAAGAATGGAGTGCACAGAGCCCTGAACAGGTGAGCTATGAGTTAAAGTGGGTGAGTACATCCCTGTGAGAACACCTTAGAGAAAGTCTCCAAAACCTGGTTATTGTAATACCAATTCCAGGCTGTAAGCATATGCAAATTCACACTAGGTGTCCTTAAAGAAGATACAAGTTCCTGGAAAATCTGCTGCTGTTGCATGGCTGCAGATAAAATCAGAAAATAGACTATTGCATAATGTTTTCAAAACTGGGGATTTGAAAATTTCGTATAATGCCAAACTCAATGCCTCTGCTTTTGTTAAACATTTCAAAAGATGACAAAGACCTTATTCGCAAGTGATGATTTGGCCTAAAAAGTAAAATTCTCTTCTTATATGAAAACATTCTGCAATTTTCCCTCACAATTTCCTCCTTTTCCATTGATCCAAAGCAAGAACATTATGTGAAAAGATATTCAGGGAATTAAGATCTGTTTCTTAAGGGTTTTAATGCTTCTCTTTACAGATAAGTGTTGGTTTTTAGGTAAAAAAAAAAATTCATGTTTCCTAAGCTAGTTGAACTTCAGAAGAATAGAATTATTCATCTGTAAAAGTAACTTAAAACTTAAATTGTCACCTTTTGAAATGTCCAAAATTATTTGAAGTCAATACTAGACAGCACACGCATGTGTAACATGAGGTCATCTTAAGCTCAATTTCCGTTTTAAGGCTCCTTTCATTAGTTTTGATTGATGCAGTGTTTTCCTGTACTTCTGACTTGTAGCTGTTTTTAAAACCAAATTTCGTTCATCTACTACAGCAACTTTTAATGTCCAGTCATGTTAACAAGGGGTTGGATTGTTCTGGCACCCAGGTAATTCTGTGTTGATCTACTTGTGAGAGACTGAGTAGGAAGTAGGGAGACACCATGAAAGCAACTAAGGATTTAAAAATAAAAATCAAAACCCAAACTCTCCAAACCTGAAAAAAGAACTTAGAAATCAAAAAGAGAATTTGCCCATGTATTTAGGAAGTCTGTCAGATTCCTCTGTTTCTGCAGCAAATCCTCTCTAAAGCAGAGCTTCTACAGAATGGAAAGAATGAGTTCCATCCATTAGGAAGATGCTTAGATACTTTTTCCACGCTGAAAACAAATGAGCAAATAGGAGCTGAGAGAAAATGGCAGTCACGATATAATTTGTTTTCTAGGGCTTCCTTTGTAAACAAACCTCGTGGAGATAAGCAAGGTCCTATCCTTCACTGGCAATGTTGAGTTCAGGGCAGAAGCACTCCCCAGCACAAACAAATTATACCCCAGTTGTAAAAGTTTAAAATCAGCAACAGGGAACTGGAAGAATTAAAAATCTCTTCCAGGGTAACAGTGATTCAGATGTGGGGTTTGCACCCTAGTGCGGCACCACAGAAAACTAAAATTCAGTGCCTGGAGTGACAGTTCTGAGGGAATGATTTTCAGCCATGGCCTGTGTTTCACCACAGGTTTCATCAGAGAAAAAATTGTGCCCTTGTTTGCCAGAAATCTGAATCTTCACCCTCTCATTTACATCAAAACACAGGCTGCAAATGGCAGCATCTGAATGTGTGACTGCTCATTTTTTTATTTCTAATTTTTTTCAACACGACTCTTCCTTTGCGGGTTCGGTGATGAGAGATGAGAAATAAACCAAAACACGCCACAGATTAAAAAA
>VYZQ01022677.1:50595-71761 GCA_013400655.1 Mystacornis crossleyi | reverse complement strand
CAGCCCAGTTTGGTCCCATCCCCCAGCAGCAGTGGGGCGTCAACCTCGCAGAAGCTGCTGACCCCACTGCTGAAACAGACAGACAGAGGAACAGCAACAATGCACTGGGGGATCCAGGGAAAGGGCCCATCTGCCTTGCTTTTGAGGATGATTAGGGACAGTATTTGACTTGGCCAGCATGGGAAATGACACGGAATGGCAATGCTGAGGTTTCCTGCCTGGCAGCGGTGAGGAGGAGGGAGGAGCAAAAAGGCGATGAACTGAAATCGCAGCCTCTCTTCCAGTGACCAGAATAAAACCCACAGCTGGACATAGCCCATGCACAGGCAAGAAATAAGACTGCTGGTTCCTGAAATCCTGAAAAGTCCCATATGTTCAGCTCCTGATGCACCTCATCACAGGCTTGTCTCTCCTCCTGCAACCAGGGCCCCATCCCACTGCTCCTGGACACATGCCTTTCCCTCACGCCAGGCTGAAATGCTCCCAACTAGTTTTCATCCTCGTTTCTCTTTAGAAGTGACCTTATTTTCTGTATTTACACCTTTCCCAGTCCATAAGTCATTAGCAATTATCAGACAGTTTGAACCTCATATTGGTTTCTTCTTCAATTTTTAATGGAGGCATTAAGTTGTCAAGCCAGATTCATTATTGAGTGAATACTTTACAGCACCATCAGCAGTGAACCATGCGCTACAATCAAAGACATCAATGTGATTTATTTTAATTATATTTATTTCCAGTAATTTTTTATTCACCGGGTCCTTTATCAGCTCCTCCACTTTTTTGCCAAGGATCAATTTCAAGCTGTAAATCAGCAACAGCATTTGTCTTAGACATACTTGGCTCTCCAAATTTGCCTTTTTAAAATACTGGCACAGCTCAAGCTCTCTTCCTGTCTTCTGCAACTTCCTCAGCACTTGGGTGTAACTAAAAATAATGAGGATTTAAAGAACTCTTTGCCATGTCTTACATTTGATGAAATGGTGGCAGTGTCATCCTTTTCAGCCAGGGTGTATCACAGTGGGGATGCTAATTTTGCCACGGATGTGTTCTTACATGGAGTATTCGTGGTGCCTGTATCACGTTCACCATGATTTTGCTGGAGTCCCATGGGAATGCTCTACCAGTGATGGTAAAATAAGGGGCCCAAGAATAAAAGACAATGAACAAATCAGCTCAAACCACTCTGCCTTGCAAAAATCTCTTTAACACTTTGTCAGTTGCACCTCACCACGGCGATCGTTGGAAGGAATAATTGTTAATTACCTTTATCAGGTGAAATGTCTTTAATTATTTGCAAATTTACTTCCAGGAAACTCCCACTTTCAGCTGGTGCTGAGAGTCTAAAGGACATGTTTCCTAGCAGTAATTTTTATGAAAAGCCCCGGAAAACTATCAGGAGATGAAGTCATGTATGGCTCACCTCTGGCCACGCGGGGCCGGTGCATGTCCTGGAGTCACCTGCCTGGCCTGCCTGCGTTAAGGAGAAAGGCCAACAGGCTGGGGGTCAGCACGAAGGTGGTTAGCCGACCTCTCATGTAATCCACAGGCATTCTTCAGTGACCTTTTCTTCTCCTCGCTAAAAAATAAAAGAAACTCGGAGCAGACCGCCTGGAGAGCTGCTGCTCCTTGAACCTTGACAACACGCGCTCGGCATCGCGAGGAGAGACTCAGCAGCAGCCAGAATTCAGCACATGCTGCCCTCGCTACCGAGCTCCCATACAGATGTTCACTGAATTGTCAGGGCATTGAGAGGGAACTAAATTAATTGTAAGTGTGAGCAGGTTAGTTAAATCTTTTCTGGAAGATTTTATTAGATAGCTGTTAAATTGTGTACAAAACTCAATAATAATGGGTAATAATGTTCTTCCGAGGAATTAAACAGAAGCTCAATTTATAATGCTGCTCGGCATTCAAACCAGAGTGTTCCACCTTCCTGGTACATGATAAACATTTAGTAATTAATCTTCACAAAGCCTCCGTGAGGCAGATCTCTTCACATCACTGATTCTATGTATAAACAGGAACAAGAAGGTACAAGATACCTCCTTTGAAGCGGTGGTTGCCTATGTCTTCAAACACGATTTGCATCTCTGGGACCCCACTCAGCATCTGTGTTTGAATAATGAGAGGTTTGTAAAAAGCCTCAGAGCTCACATCAGATGTCCAGGTCTCTCCGTGCCGCTTCCCTGTGCTGAGATCACTGTGGCATGTTTCAATACGATTCTGTAGCGCAACCTCCAGAATAATATTTTCCCTGCCTCATCATATTGCATTGCAGGAATGATCTTCAGAAAAAAAAGCCCATGGTTTTAGGTCTCAAGTATGAGCTGCAGGAATTGGCCAATAAAAAAGCTGCTACTTTTGTCAAGATTTAAAAGAACAAATCTTATGACCAACTGGAAGCTGTTTTTTGAAGAAAATTATTGTATGAGATGTGGCCTGTCAAATAAATGTGAGTGTAATTTACACCAGGATGGTGGACTACTCACGACTACAGGCAAATTAGAACTATCTAGTGTCAGTTTAAAATTATCTCCTGTCTCCCTGCCACTGTTTAAGACACAGCATGAATACACACAGGGTGTAAAGAAAGGGAGCTTCACCCCAGCACCAAACTGCAGCAAAAGTAGGGAAATTTCCCACTGATCTCAGTTTAACTTTTGTCTGCTTACAGTGGACATCAATTTGAGCTTGCAGCTGATTCCACAGCCTGCACAAGGACCCCACACAACAGAGGCATAGAATCTGCAATACCCATCAAAAACCAAATAAAAATGGCATGCACACAGCTGGGACTAACAGAGGGTTGCGCAGACATGGAGTTAGGTGTGAAAATGGGGATCTCAGGTTCAACTTCCCAGGTAATCCAAGCTTTAAAGTGTTTAAAGCGTCACTCTGGGGGCCTAAGAAGTAGTTGCCTATTTTCAGGCACCATCAAGCTTAGCTGAAGTTCTGACCTGAACAGGGAAGCATTTTTTCCAAGTAATTTTTGGCTAAAAAACCCTTGGCACAAGAAAAGCATCAATTCCCAAATGGAACAATTCAGCATCAGTTATGGACTGTCCAGAGAAAGCAGCACAGCCTTTATACACTCAGTAAAAAAAAAAAACAGCTCAAGAGTTTATTACAATTTTTGATACATCAGAGATGTCACTAGTAATATTTTAAAATACGTAACAAAGAAAGAAAATGCTCTTTACTAGTTGTAAAGATTGGCCCATGGTTAGGGCAGGTCAGAGCCTCTTTCATGGGAGTTAGAAAATTACTCGCATCCCACCCATCTTCTCCTTGAATTAATTAACGTGAAAACTATGCTTTTACGAGACAAGACATGCCACATAAAAATCTGATTAATTTGAAATAACTGAAAAATTGTCCATTGCTTTCAATGAGGGCAGGGTTTTCCCTAATATTTCTAACAGACTTTCATAAGATAGTGTTATGGAAGATCTCAAGGGCCATTCTATTTCTCCTCTTGCCACAAGGCAGGATCAACTATGCCCATATCAGTGCTGATGGATGTTTGTCTAACTGGTCCTGAAAGCGCTGCAGCACTTTAAGAGCACCTTGACCTCTGCTTCCATTTTCATCTGTCCAGAGACAGCAAAAGAGAAAGGGCTTTTATTGCCAACTCTGCCAGGATTTTTGACCGATTTAAAGGACCAGTGACAATTTTAACATCTGATGTCTCACGGTCTACTAAGAATAGAAATTACTACTATCCACCCCCAGGGAGCTTTACCATGATTTATCGACATCTTTCCCTTTTATCTCTTCTTGTGGTATCTGACATGAAATCAGGTCGTTCTGATCTCCATCTTGTCTTTTTTTCCACCATTTCAGTTCTGGTCTGATTTCAGTGGCTGTCCCAGAACCAAGTTAGAACTAATGCTTTCCTTTACCTGCAGACTCGCCAGTCTTTCAGCAGCTCAGTATAAATTGTGTAATTCTAATTCTAGAAGTGAAATGCCAACCACTATAATTAAGGTGGCAACGTGGAAAGGCAGGGAGGCAACAGAGCAGTAACAACCATGAGGGATGGAGCCTTAGACGGGCAGGAAGAGAAGGACAGGTGGGCAGAAAAAGAAATATTCAAGTCTGGTCCTTGCAGACGAGAAGCTGCATGGTTTGATTATGGTTCCAGAAAGAACGATCACCTGTCAGTAACTGCCCTCTGCCTGCAACCCAGTGCTCATGGAAACAAAGTGGGGTCTTTGCTTTGGTTTCAAGTTCTGGATTGCACTCAGAATCAGTAAAACACAGCTCCTCATTGACTGGCAACTTGAAATACATCCCCTGCATCCCCTGAAACTACAGGAAACCTGCCCACAGCTGCTCAAAATACATTTATGTTTTAAAATGGGAAAAAACAGGCACGAAGATTAGCATTTATAGCTGGTATTTCAGAACATAAAGGTCTGAGGCAGATGCTCACACGTAGCAGTCGGGGAACAAGAGGCGCGTTTCCCATGCATTCTCTCTCTTTCCAGGGTACACCATGCATTAAGCTTTCACAATAAGTATTTTTCTTTTAAAAAATCTGCTACATAGAATCCAAAAGCAAATAGACACAATTTGCTGTCCATAAAGTATGGGAGAAAAGGCTTGGTACTTGTAGTCTGCACTTAACCCTTACCAAGGGTTTTATTCCCCCCCAAAAAACACTTTGCAGTCTTTACCAGTGAAAGACAAGACAAACCACGTTTTTAGCCAAGCCATAAAATATGTACTCTCATATGTAACCACAAAACCACCTGATGTTATAGGATCCCAGCTTTGCACATGGGACAAAGCTGATTAATGCTGTGAGACACCAGCAGTGGCCAAACCAACGTTTCTTTGCCAGTAGACTCCTCTGCACCTTTGGTGCTACCAAACAGAGGGTCACTGGGGAGGCAGGAGGAACACAGCGGGGTGCTGGAGCAAGGATGCCAGGCTGCTGGCAGGAGAAGCCCTTACATGCTACTTGCAGGAAAAACAGCAGCTGAGAGGCTGGGATGTAGAGCCTGCTGAGGGACTGGGATTGTTGCTGGGAGATAGGACCCATGGCGATGTGTTTTTAGCATCACCTCAGTATCTGTGGCTTTGAACTTCCTCAGGAATTTGGTAGGACTCATTGACATTTGAAATCAGCTTCCTGGGGCAGCAGGAAAGCTTTTTCTGCTCACTGCTGCCTAAAGAATAGGTTCCTGAAGGCATTGTTGTAGTTTTTGTTGAAAGCAGTGTAGATGAGTGGATTAAAAAAGGAATTTGAATAGCCCAGCCATAGAAAAATGCTCTTCCAAACGGGTGGGATGTCGCACGAGCAGAGTGGGTTGATGAGCTCCGTGATGAAGAAGGGGATCCAGCAGAGCACGAAGACCCCAATAAGGATGCCCACCATGAGGGCAGCTTTCTTTTCCTTCTGCTCTCTCCACGTATCTCCGTCCGTCTGGAATGTAACAGTGGCGTGACGGACAGTGAAGACCATCTGTGGCTGCTGGGCAGCTTCTTCTACCTGCCAAACACAAACACAAGTCGCACCATATGTACCCCAGTCAGGTGATCCCACACAGCAGGTACAGAGCCAAACAATGCCAGTGAGGGCCAAGGCTCCAGGGGAAACACAGGGCATCCATGTCACACTCTAACTGAGAGGAAGGTGGCTGTATGACCTCCTCTGGGTGATGGAGACTATTTTAAGTGAGACTAGAAACTATAGAGTACTGAGGGTACATGGGGTTGCTGACACAGCAGCACAATAAGATTATTTCCCCACTTACAATCTGATCAGCAGAACAGGCGTACACCCACATGCCATGCACAGAAGTCTGCTGACTTTCTCGAAACCCACTGAGTTTAGGAGTTCTTGGTAGGAGAGGAAAGAAAATTAGCACACATTTGCTTCCTCCCTGCAAGAAATCTTTACAGTGCAGAGTCACCGTGCTGGGATGAACTGACACGATGCAGTCACAATTAGGAAAGATTTCCAAGGACATTCTGCACGTTTTCTGTCTGGGTAAATTCATGGTGTCCCCAAAGCCAGGGCTGGTTGCAGAGTATTGTCCCCAGCAGACACAGCACCCCATCCATCCACCCTCCCCTTGCCTCCCCAGGGGAGGGATGGTGACCCCTTGCTCAGGCTGGCGAGCACTGATTCAGCATTCCATGGGGGGACATCTGTGAGTCACGGCTCGCCCACGTGGAGCTCAGGCTCACAATCTGCCCAAAATTACTTTAGCTACACCTTGAGTGCTCCCAGGTGGGGGCTCGGAAGGAGCCAACAGCCTGGGTTTGCAAGCTTTGCAATCAGCTTTCCCTTGGAAGTCTCCAGGGTCCCCAGGGCTTTGGTGGGTTGCTGTTCCCTGGCACATTTTTGGTCTAAGTTTCCCTCACGTCTGGCACAGGCTTGCCTGCTGCCAGTGCTTGACCCGAGCACAACACACCCAAGCTGACCTACCTCCAGTGCTTCTGGTGTAATGGGGGTGATGGAGTTGCTCTTGCGAGATCCGATTCGAAACTTGGCAGCCTTGTAGATCTTCCAGTACACAAAGAGCACCACGCAGAGGGGCAGGTAGAAGGCCCCAAAGGTGGAGAAGATGGTGTAAGAAGGCTCCTGGCTGACTTGGCACTCTTCACTGTCCTCTGAGTAAGTCTCTCCCCAGCCAAAGAGTAGTGGGGCCAGAGAGATAAAGGCGGAGAGTGCCCAAGTGAGGGCAATCATGATGTTGGAGATGCGGCGCCGGGTGCGGAGCGTGTACTCCAGGTGGCGGGTGATGGACCAGTAGCGGTCGAGGGCAATGGCTGTGACATTCCAGATGCTGGCAGTGCAGCACAGCACATCGAACGAGATCCACACCTGGCAAAGCGACCGGCCCAGCCGCCACCGCCGCCCGGACAACTCGTGCACCAAGCTGAGGGGCATGACGAGGGCTGCCACCATCACGTCAGAGATGGCCATGGAGGCCACCAGGTTGTGGGGCACCCGGTGGAAACTGCGCACGCGGAGGATGGTGGCCAGGACCAGCCCGTTCCAGAGGAACGTGGCCACCACCAGCATGGCCAACAGGGTGAGGACCAACACGCTGAAGACGGAGAGATGGGCCTGGCCGCCCTCGGGGTCGGCGGAGGACCCGCTCCTGTTGCCGGTGTCCGGCGTCGTATCGGCGGGGCAGCTGAGGTTGAGCGGGCGCTCCATGGCGGGGCTGCGGGGCGCCGGGCTGCTCCGGGCTGCTGCGGGCGCNGCGGAGGAGCGGGGCCGGGGCGGGCAGGTGAGTCCCGCCGTGCGCGGGTGCGGGGCGGGCAGCCCGGCGGGAGCGGCCGCGGAGGGAGAGGTGCTGCTTAGTCATGTCCGTGCGCGGGTCGGAACCGGCGCCGGGCCGAGCGGGAGGGCAGAGCCGGCGGCCCCTGCCTCAGCCAGCTGTCCCTGCCCGTCCCCTGCCCCAGCCCGCTTCCCGCTGTCCTTGCCCTGCCCGCTGCCCATCCCCTGCCCGCCCGCTGCCCGCACTGTGCGGGAATCAGCCCTGGCTTTGTCTCGGGGTGGCTTCTCCCCCTCGGGGCGTATTCCGTACTAGCCGCAGAAAGTTAGCATCCCTGTGAAATTGTCCCTGGGCTCCTCTAAAAATGTGTTAGTGAGGCGCCACGGGAATTTCCATGCTCCCAGGTAGGCTACAGTCTGCACCCAGCAGACCTGTTAGTAACCCCGGTTATTCTGTGTAGGTGCAATGTGGCAGGGGATTATTTCTTTGAGAACTTCTGCGCTGGCATTTCCCAACTTGTTAGCAATTGTTGGGCCTTTTATTAGAAATAATCATTCACTTGACTACTCTTATTAATTGTTCATTTAATAACATTAGCCATTAATGAAATGCTTGAGCATTTCCCCTGGTTTTTAGCACACTAATTGTGATGAGCAGCGGGATTCTGGGCTTCATAGCAGAAGTCAGAAGTTAACCCCACCGAGCAGGATTCCCTGTGCCCCAGCTCCATGCAGGGATGCCAGCCAGCTCCAGCCCACAAGCCTTGGATGGCATCCAGGCAGGGCTGTGCTGGTGCTGGCACTCTGCTTCTCCAGACAGCCCTGGGATAACAGGTCCAAAGGGCTTTTGGGTCAGACAGGTGAGATGAGAAGCCAGCAGGCACTAACGTGGGGCTCACAGTTTGTATCTCTTGGAGGAGAAGGCAGGAAGGGCGTCTGTGTTAAGATCAGGTGACAGTGACATTTGCTGGTGAACTGCAGTTTGAGAGGGTTGGGGAGAAGACACAGAGGAGATGTTCAGGGAGTACCCAAAGCATTCCATGCTCGTGGTATATGGAGGGTAAAACCAAACTGGTGCTTCCTCCTGCCTCTCCTGAATCTCTCTGGAATTTTTAATGAAAACAGCAAGTAACAATAACAAGGAGTAATGAACAAGATGTTTTCCATTGCTGCTGCTTTTTCCTCCGTGCTTCCCCAGGAAATGCAAACCAGCATATCCAAAACAGGTCCAGAACCTTGTTCTAGTGGAATGGGATCCTCCCCATATGGATTCATTCAGTGCCATGCTACTCAGTCAGAACCAGGGATCCTATTGTAGTACTGGAACAGATGTAGCCTTAGAGACTATATCATACTTTTGGAAATAAACTGCCATCTTTTGGGGGGAGAAATTATTATTTTATCTTTTATATACAAGAATACTGACAATTTTGGAATGAGTAGGTTTTTTACTTACAACTCAAAGGACAAATGGGGTTTTCAGGCTTTCATAAAGCCTCTTGATTTAAAATCCCTGGTTTGTAAGGTGCAAAACATCCTTGACTGTCATTATATTGATCAAAACAATTAGGAACTGCCAAGGCTGAGAGCTTTTTGTTGCGTGGGCTCTTCCCAGAAAAACCTATGACCCAGAATTAATAGAATCAAGCACAGATTACAGAATATGTGCTCCTGAAAATAGATTATTGTATTTTGTTTCAGGTACAAATAGACAAAAATTATATTAAAAGGGAAATGAAAATAAAATGTATTAAATCTAAAGAAGCAAAACTAAATTATGTTCTCATGAAAAATCATTAATACTTTCATTATCTTTCTTAATCGACTTTAAAAAATATATATTGGCAGATGCTAGAGTTGTATGGGTCAGTTGAGAATTAAAGGGAAATAGAGAATGTAGACATATATATGTATTTATGTGTGTGTGTGTATGTGTGTGTGTATATATGTATACCGAAATGCAAAGGTCTGCTGGGATGGATGAGTCCTATACAAGAGGACACGTGGGGGATTGACTGGGCAGACAGCCTTACTGAGAGGAGGATCTGATGGGTCTCTTGGACATATCGTGGAGCAGGAGCATCCTGGCCCATGTGAATAAGACCGTGTCCATTTGGTTTAGGGTTATAACTATTTCCCTCTATCCAACAAACCTTGGAATTTTATGTCCAATTTGTGGTTCCTCACTGAGGGAAGTCCAGTCGAAGGTAATCAAGGTGATGAGCAGACTCGCATATGATGTGTGAAGACAGGAAGAGCTGAGTTTATCACTCCTAAAAAGAGAAGGTTAAGGGAAAACCTTACTGCTGCCTCCAGCTACCTCAGGGGTTGGCATAGAGAGGGTGAAAACAAACTCTCCTTAGAGGTGCAGGATCGGATGGGCTGCAGTGAGTGAGGACAACACCAGGTGCTGACTTGGGGCTGTTGGTTGATGAGGAGCTCAGTGTGAGCTGGCAACGTGCACTGGCAGCCTAGAAAGCCACCCATGACCTGGGCTGCACCACGAGCAGGGTGACCAGCAGCTGGAGGGAGGGGATTCTGCCCCTCTGCTCCAGTCATGTGAGACCCCACCTGCAGTGCTGCATTCACCTCTGGGTCCCCAATATAGGAAAGACACGGACCTGTTGGAGTAAGTCCAGAGGAGGCCATGAAGATGCTCAGAGGGCTGGAGCACCTCTGCTATGAAGACAGGCTGAGAGAGTTGGGATGGTTCAGCCTGGAGAAGAGAAGGCTCTGGGGAGACCTTAATAGGTACCTTAGTAGTACCTAAAGGGGCTACAAGAGAGCTGGAGAGGGACCTTTTAAAAGGACATGGAACAAGAGGTAACAGCATTAGGATGGTGGAGGTTTAGATTGGATTAGGCTAGCATTAAATTGGAAGAAATTCTTTCCTGTGAGGGTGGTGAGACATTGGAACAGATTGCGCAGAGAAGTTGTAGATGCCACATCCCTGAAAGTGTTCAAGGACAGGTTGGATGGGGCTCTGGTCTAGCGGAAAGTGTCCCTGCCCATGGCAGAGTGGTTGGAACTAGATGATGTCTGAGGTTCCTTTCTGCCTAAACCATTCTATGATTCTATATTCGAACTAGAAATTAAGAAATAAATATTCACCTGGAGAGTGGTCAAACTCTGAAATCAGTTCAAAGAGGCTGTGAAATCTCCATCCTTAGTGATGTCCAATATTCAGCTGGACAGCACTTCGAGTGACCTGATCTGACTTTGAAGTTGGCCCCTCTTCAGTGGGGGTTGGACCAGCTGATCTCCAGAGGTCCCTTCCAGCCTAGATCATTCCACAATTTTGATTCTGCACTCTAGGCGTGTTGGCCGAATGCACCAGATTCTGGAGGTGACTAAATATTGTTATTTTAAGGACAAAATGCTGTTTACTTTACACAGTAAAGTAAGACCATTTATTTTCTCAGAACTGTTGATATTTATTAAATGAGCAGAAGGCTGGGATCTTTAGCGAGCGGATAATCCTTGTGAAATGATCACATCTGTGAAAGTCTCTGAGAAAAAGATCTATGTTAGAAAGTCAGGATTATGTCACATCTTCACTGACGGAGCCAGAGGAATTAAAAGTAACAGGACTTCCCTGGGTTTAGCAGCATCGCCTCCAGTAAAGACATTAAATACTGCTTGCTACTAAATGCCATTTACTGGAGGTACCTTCCAATTCAAAATATGTATCTGATGGTTGGAGGCTAGGAGGGAATTCACAATGTGATCAGTGCCACTGCCTGAATGCACATCCAAGTATTATCTACTCCTGGGAAAAGGGTGAATGGATTTATATTGTTAATCTCTGTGCAGATCTTTTGAACCTCTGCCCTCATAACTGGCAGAAAAGGGAGAGGAGAAGCTCAGGAGGAGTTTTTGCTGGGCATGCTCAATGAATGAATGAGAATTTCAGTCTACAGGGTAGGTGGAGCTGCTAGGTTATACAAGGATTAAAGGAACACATATTTTCACTGTGTATATACACCACTACTGAAAGCTGTGCTCAGTTGCCAGCCAGACTGCTCAGTAAGTGTGCATCCTGTACAGCAATTTCTAAACCTCAGGTATTCATCATTTGAATTTCATTTAATTTTCAACCAGCCTCAGTCCAGCCTCATACCACATCCAGCCATGCCTTTTGAACATACTTGCAGGCCACCCACTCTTCTCCTATTGCAAAATGGTCAAACATGACCACAGTGAAAATGCACAGACTGTGAGGTTGTTCTCATACCCTCAGAGCCCATCCTCAGTTCTGGTGTCACTCTAGTCTTCTGAAACCAAGATCATAGAATCAGAATGGTTTGTGTTGGAAGGATTCTTAAAGATCATCTAGTTCCAACCAAGGCAACCAAGGTTCGAAGCATGGAAGCTGAGGCTACGAGCTTGGATCATGATGCTTTGTAGCTCATGTAAGTATTTCCACTGCCAAGCAGCTGGCTACTCTGGGTTGTTTCCTTCTCCAGCCACCTAGAAACAGAGACTAGACAAGAGTAAGGGAATAAAGGTAGGCATTTATTTGAAGGGCCTTCAAGGTACACCCTGGGGAGCCAGAGGCTGCTTCCATAAAATGGACCCCAAGATGGACGACAGGTCATGAGTTCTTTACACTGTTATAGGTTTGGTCCATTTGCATATCAGCATAAATTCACCAATTAAAACTTTAGCTCTCTTCCATTTCTCCACCTCTCTCCTGGTCCTAGTTTCCGCCTTTAGGCCTCGGACAGCCCGAGTGTCCCTGAATAGCAAGCTCAGAGAAGCTTTGTTGTGTCTATCTAGTCTAAGAGAGCAGCAAACAAGCTGTAAGAAACTTCAGAGTTACACACTGGGCATTACAGGATTTAAAAAGTACAGAAGTTAAAACCTAAGGCATCAGGGTAGCTCTCACTGGTTTCTGGTGTTGCAGCTGGTTAAGAATCACATATTTATTGGAGCACGGACTTGAGGTGTTCCAACACACCAGGCAAGGGCCACAGTTGGAGTCAGCCTTTCTCTCCCAGTACATGTAAATGACTTACTTTAAAGTGGAGCAATTCCCTGACTGAGAAGCAGAGATTAATCCTGTTGTGTATTAGTAGGAGACTCTGTAGGATTGTGGGAGTACCTTGGAGCAAGAACAAGGAGGACCTGAGTGCCCCACATCCCCACAGTGTCCCACTGAGTGACCTGTTTGCCAGATCGTGTTCTGTTGGTTTGGATGCTTATGAAGAAATTTGAAAAGTCTTTCTGTCTAGGAACAGAAATTTAAACAATGAGTTGAAATCCTGTTGGCTTTTTATTTGTATGACTGGAAAACTATTCCGCAGGCAGGTCTAATCCAGTTTAGGGCATGCAAGCTTTCCTTTAGGAAGCCACCAACTGAATGGCTTTCATCCCATGCAGCCACTTGCTCCCCTCCCAAGTGGGGAGGAGAATTGGTAAAAAAACGTGAACCTCATGGATTGAAATAGGAACAGTTTAATAATTGAAACAATAATAATAATGGTACTACTGCTAGTACTAATGAAAAAAAAAAGGGGGAGAGGAATGAAATCCAAGAGACACAAGAGATGCACAACAGAATTACTCAACACCTGCTGATACAGAAGTTGCCCATCCCTGAGCAGTGATCAATGGCTCCCAGCCAGTTTCTCCCAGTTTATATACTGGGCATGGTGTTCTGTGGTGTGGAATATCACTCTGGCCAGTTGGGGTCGGCTGTCCTGGCCATGCTCCCTCCCGGCTCCTTGTGCACTTGTTTGATGGCAGAGCATGGGAAGCTGCAAAGTCTTTGACTTAGGGTGAGCACTGCTTAGCAACAACTGAAACATCAGTGTGTTACCAACATTTTTCTCATCCTAAATGCAAAACACAGCCCTGTACCAGCTACTAAAAAGGAAATTACTGTATCAAGTCAAAACCAGGACAATAACTTCAGTGACATAACTAAAATGCTGTTTAATTCTGCAACAGGAACAAAGCAGAACAAGAACAAAAGCTGTTCAACAGAGCAGCCTCTTGCCTTGCCTAGAGCACAGTTCTGTCTCTTACGTAAAGTCAGTGGTGTCTCAGTGCTTGTGTCTTTTGGATGTGGCCACAATCCCTTTGGCCTTAAGGCAGGATGGACTCTGGTACCTTGCACTGCTGTGTGTGTCTCAGTAAATGGACTGCCAGGAGTGCTTATCTGTCTTCTACTCAACACAAATTAACTCCTGCTGGAATGAAACCCTTTGTTCTTGCATAGTGAAAAATGTGTTCATGGTCAGAGGACCAGGTGGAACGTAACTTAATAAAGTCTGAGGGGAACTCCCACATCATTCACTGCTGCAGTTAAAGTTCCATTCTGGGTAAAGAAATGAAATGTAAATAATTTTATCTCTTCTTTCATACCTGAAGGGATGACATTAATCATCTGTGTAATTTCAGGGGAGTCAGCAGAGTTATGCTAGGCATCATATTGTCTTTTAGTCAGAGGTGCTTTGCAGTGAGCAGTTATGACAGTAATGCAATAACTTGGAGCCTGCCTTGGGGGTTCTGCCCTCAGAAGGCATTGGCAGTTTTCATTTATTACTCTGATGGTAGCAAATACTTCACACATGCATACACCAGCACCTGTGATCTCTGTTACTCATGGTCAGTCCCTTAGAAGTATGTCTTCCTCTGGACTCTGGTGGACTTGGTGTCTACAAGTGGCTTAAAAGCCACAATGGAATATTATCCATATTTCTGGTAAAAAAAAAAAAAAGTTTAAAAATACAAAAATATATTATGCTTCTGGGAGCACAGGGTATCCTGCAGTTCTGTGAATCATCTAGAATAGCAGGGCCATAGAAAAATAAGAAACTCTGTGTGGGAAGACTAGGTAAATCTAACTTAATACATGAGCTTTGGCAATCAAAGCTGCCAATGCAAGCTGTCAGGACTCTGCCGGAGAGACAGATGGCACGATGACAGAAAATGGATGGGTCTCTAAAACTCAATTACCATTTCAGTTCAGACCCTTTTTCTGTATGCCAAGTTGTGGAAGAGGTTTGTTTATCTTGAGCTTTATGCATTGTGACAGATAATTTGCATAGGTGTGAAGCTATAGGGAAGGCTGTTACAGTGTGAGGCTGAACATGAGTTTTTCTGTTGTGTGGTGTTTTCCACGTTACCTTTCTGCTGCCTTGCAGGTGGCAGGTTTCTGAACCTTTGTTTACATAAATCCATCCATAGTCTGGAAATCTTCTTTCGTGCTAAAAGGCAAAATGTTCTGGGATCCATTTACCACATTAAGAACAGAAAGCACACTAAACTGTTTTCTGAGCCAGAAGTTCTTCAACTTTTTTTCATATACCTACTTTCACCCCCATTACGCTCCCTGCGACTCCTTGTCAGTGTGTTTCCATGCTCACTGGGCAACCCACTTCCACTGGTTGGAGTTCCTCGTTCCCAAACCTTCTCTCACTTCAGCATTCAAGACTAGTTTTGTTATTGTAACTGGTTGGTAATAGGTGCAAAAATTAAACTGATGTCATCATCAAGGGATGTCTTTTCTGTTCCACTCAGCCTGATTTCTTTATAGGCCTTTGGTTGCTGCCTCCTTCCCTGGAGATCTCTGAACAGCCACAGCCACATCCCTACCTGCCAAAGGAAACTCTGGCATAGGTGTACAGCTTTCTCAGCTTGGGTATCGCTGTTGAGTGTCTCAGATTCATATTCACATGCTGCTTCCTTCCAGCTGTGGAATATTTTCTTCCCCCTGATTATTTGGCCTAGCTGGATGTTTCCCTGCTCCAGCCTGCCCAGGTCATGCAGATCAGCAGAACGGCTCTTAATTTAACATCGCAGGTCATTAGAGAAAATACAAAAGCTGTGGAATTTTGCTTATTTATATTTCACATCTGTGTTGCTATTTAAGTGAGTGAGAGGTTCATACAAATAAGAGGAACTACTTACAAGTTAGAAAAAGTCAAATGGTAGTATGTGACCGCTGTCTGTCTTTCTGTCTTTCAGCTAAATGCTTTCTGTCTGCAGCTGAAATGAGTCTGCTCCCATGTCTTTGCAGGAAATGAACTTGCAGATGTCTCCTGTAGGCTGATAAAGAGCTTGACCCCAGATCATGGGCATGGCAGCAAACTTTTCCAGCTATTTGAGCAAACCATTTTTAATGGTCCCCAAACATAATTTCTCTCGTAGAATTTGACAGTATCATGTCAGAAATATTTTGTTTTGGTCCCTTCTACCACAGCAAGCACCTGATCAAGCAGTCTTCTTGCTACGGCTATAAAATTTTCTGAACCCATGGGATGGAAGTGGTTGTATAAATGTGTCTAAATGTCTCTCTGTTTTTCACAAGCATTTTTATTAGTAGCATCATTATTTTTAACAACCAGTATTCAGTGCTATAACAGCAAGATGTTGCCAGACCTTTCTTAATTGTCTAGCACTGCATTTTATTAAAAACAGCAGATTTTCTTCTGGCTGCTGATCTGTGAGTCAAGGTTGGTAGACGGTAGCTCAGAGGTGGCGGCCCAGTGCTGTGTGAACTGCAGCAGCTCCCTAGTGCTTCATGCTCAGCTCCCACTTTGGGACCACGATGTGCGACCCTGGGAACACGCTCGTGCAAGAGCTGGTGGTGGGGAAACCTATCCAGCAAGAGGGGCTGAGGCCAGCACCTCTGGGTCACCCTGGGGTACAGCTGCGTGCCCACCCGTGCCTTGTCACACGGGGAAGCCTCCAGGCTTGGAGGGAGCTGCTGGCATCTGCCACGAGTGAGTTTCTCCTTTGCTTTCGGAGCCCTCCCCTCCCTTTAGAAGCAATGAATCATGTAATTCTTGTCCCTGCAGAGACTGACCTGAAAGGCAAGGGACCTCATTGGACATTGCTCAGCTGGTGGCTCCTTTTTGACTAGAAAAGTAGTTTCTACTTTTTCTGCTTCTTCTGTGGTTACCTTCTGCTTTCAGATTTTGACTAAAGCTTTTTTTTCCCCTGATTTTATCAGGATTTTGGTGTAAATTTAGTAAAAATCTTCCATTTTGTCACTAGTAAATTATCAGGGTTTCATAGAAGCATACTTAATGGGGTGTCTTCATTAAAGTCATCTGCACAGAAGGTGTCTTATGTATTTAAAATCTGAATCTCATTTTGGGAAAAAAGAAATCACTGGTTTTTAAAAGGACTCCTCATCTGACCTGATACAACTTCAGAACTTTCTGGGCAGACTGTCAGTGTCCTTCCTCCTCTCCACATTTCAGCATCTTCATTGTATGCTCTTGTCTCTCCTCTGTGTTTCCCTGAGCACTAGAATAGTTAACATAGGCAGCTTTTACTACATCACCACTAGCAACTGACTTGGCAGTAGGGTTATAAATGCAACTGTAACCACAACCAGGAATTCAATTAAAGAAAATGCAAACCCCACCAAGATTTTCATGTTTTAAAGCCTTCCATCCGTCATTCACACATGACATCTCCTGTCCCTTGCCTTTGACTCCTCGCACTAGTCTCAGTCTTGCAGGGCTGCCCACACACACATGTGCTTCCCATCCCTCCAGTTTTGGTATCCCTCCAGCCGGTCTGGCTGCTGGTGCTCAGTCCTTCTCCTGCCATCATCCCTTCTGCAGTATGGCCACATCTTGATGGGAGGCTGCGAGTGGAGTCCTGGGCTTGACACGGTGTGAGGAAGTTGCGCAAAGACAAATGGTCTCTCCACAGAGCCTGTTCTTCATTTCAAGGATGTTTTCTGTTTTTATGACAGCTATGACTGGAAGGAACCATAAATCCTGATGTCCTTGTCCCAGGTAATCCCTCCTGCCTGGTGAGAGGCCTGCCCCATTAAATACCACATTACAGCCTCAGATTAATGACAAATGTTACAAAAGAGCACCATGGGCCATGGAGAACCACAGCAGGTTCCTTAGGGTACATCTTGCAAACAATTACTGATAAACAACCAGCTGGACTGTTCTGCAGAGGGGAGGTTTACTGTACAGGCTGAGGCTGTGAAAACAGAGTTAGCCATCCATATGCCTGCCATTTATAAAAATTTATGGCAGCTGCTTTCTGTGAATGTCAGTGAAATAGGTGAGGAAATAGATTTTCTGAAGAAACCTGTGACTCTGGATGAGTCTCTTCCATTCATTTCAAGGAGAATTATTATTTTGAAATAAGATTTCTAATCTTAATAAGTTTTTTTTTCTATATTAAATTGAGATATCTAAAACGTAGATATCTAAATCCTGAGGACTGCTTAGTAAATCTCAGAAAGACATCACTATCTGAAATAAGCTTTCTTTTCTTTGTCTGAATAATAAGATTCCTCTTTTATATCCTTTATCCTTTCGAGTGAAGACAGACATGCTTTTGCTGTACAAAAGCAAGACCAGTCTCCAAGGTATGTTCAGTAAGCAATCAAGGCAGCCGATTATGAGAAATTACCCTCCACAAATTTAGATGCAGTAAATGATGACATACATCCTTCTGTTCTTGTTGACTTAAAATGTAAAGGGGGTTAGACCCACCTCCCTGCATGTCTCTCTTCCTCCCCTTGCACTGAGCCAGAGCAGGGGTATGCGCACAGAACCAGAGAGGGTGTGTAACCTTCTGGTGTTTGCCAGCTGCATTATTTATGACTGTGTGAGTTGGCTCCGAGCAGGCAGGAGAATCACGTGGTAGCTGGGCCCTTCTGGGGAGAGTGGATCTTCCCGTGGCCTGTGATGGACCTAAATATTTGCACTGATTAGATCCCACTTTGATATTATCATTTCATCATTATGAGCACTGTGTGAATCATAAATTATGAGCATGTACTGTAAAGCACAGGATGTCAGGGCACTACAGCTTGATGGTGGGCATGTCAGCCTTTGAACCATGGCCAGTGGGGCATTTTTAAGCTGGGCTTATTTCAGGAACGCATCCTCATTCATGACTGTTTAATTTCAAGTATGTGCTTTAGCCCTATCCAAATGAGCAGGGTTTGAGGATATGCTTAAAGCTAAGAATGGGATCTTGAAGCATCCCCAATTCAAAGACAAAGGTTGGGAAAAATGTCACAAAATTTTGAGGCAAAAAGATTAGACTGTAGAGAAATGTAACTATCAGGAAGTCCCTTCCCTTTTAGGAAAAAGGTGTAGAAGTGTATTCAGTTCTCTGAATGCAGACAACACTAAGGAAAATATTATACTACACATTCAGAATGAATTAAATCAATTGACAGCTATCCAGCCACAGAGAAAAATAATGTAATTGTAACTGAGCAGAAAAATGGTTCTGCCTAATAGTTAAACATCAGCGAGCTCCACTGTGTCTAATAAAATGCAGATCTCATTATCTGTTTGTTATGTGCATCGAGAGATAACTGTTCGAGTTGAAAAGTATAAAAATTTGATTTAATTCAGTGACATTTTGGATACAAGAGGGTCAGGTTGGTCTTATAACAAATAACAGCTTGGGGCATATGGAAAGGAGTGTAATTGAAGATAAGGCTCTAGCAAGATGAGTGGAAAATGTAATAAGAGTTCAAGGATACATTAAACAAATGCACCCTGGCCCTCACACAGTAATCACCTCCGTGTGCCATAAGGCAAACAGCAAATGTAATTGACTCCCTGAAGGAAGATCATTACAGCTCTGGTGCTTGCTGCCTCATGCCACCATTTCTTCTGCCATTTGCAACACTGAGAATTGAGATGTGGGAAGTCCTGGGGTCCTGAGGCTGCTCTAATTTATGTAGGGAATAGAATCACCTCTAAATAAACCCAGAGACCTTTTCGGTGGCTTCTTCAAAGATTAAACTGGTATCTGTGAGTATCTGCCACAGTGTCAAAGATTAAAAATGACCAGCTTTGACATGAATATGGCAGAAGCCTCAGTGATGGAGGAGGAGGATGGTCCTTTGAGGAGGAGGATGGTCTTTTAAGCACACAGCAGAAGTAACAAGTTTGCCTGTGCTAGGCCAGAATAAAAAGAAATCACTTCTTTGTAGCCTGGTGTCTTGAAGGGGTTCCATGTGATCACAGTTTCTTGTGTGTGGTGTGGCACTTGTCCCGTTTTCCCAATTCCTGGGCATTTTTAACCATATTTGACTGGGCTATAGAGGTATCAGGGATTTGGTAGAGGTGAAAGACCTTACTAAACACTGAAGGAGCCACACTTTGAACTTAAACCTTCCTTAGCCTCAGCCAGTTCACAGAGGAGTTAGAGCTGGAGACATAAATGGATTGCAGGCTTTCCTGGTTCAGAGATCTATTTGCTCCTATCGAGGGAGCTCCAGCATATCACAGAGCGTATCTTTCAACTAACCAAAACACGTGGAGGCTTACAGAGCCTTTATTTCCCTGAAAGTTTCCTGTGAGCAAAAAAAGAGAATTAGAGCCAGAACTGGCCTAAGAGAATAAACAGTTTACCTGCATTTGTCCTCAGCTTAGACTCAAATGAGAGTCCTGACAGTGACATCTGTTAGTCTGAATCCCAGCTCCTGGTTAGTACTCAATAGCTGAGATCAATAAAACAGACATACTCCAGGTATCAAATCAATAACTTTTTTTTTTTTTTTTGCATTCAAGAGTGGCAGACAATTAGGGACTTAAGTAACAAATGTCTCATTTCATAATATTTCCTGCCTGACATCTTAAAGAGGCAGAGTTCTAGATATCAATCTCTAATTAATTAAGATAGCTCCAAGGTCCTGTTAAGTTTGATCAGTTAAGAGCAGCAGTGGATTCATCTCTTGATGTCTTCAGATCAAGACTCAGTATTACCTTAGCTCAGAGAAGGAGTATTTGGGGTTAAATTTAAGGGAAAATTATAAGAAAAACTGACTGGAAGACCTACTGCTTTCTTCTGGCCTCGAGGCTGTTATAAGAATGCTGTCAGAACACATTTTTCAAGAATGTCAGTGTAAGTTCCTAATTTCATTTGAAAAAACGTGAGAAATAGAAATCAGGTCCCTTCCTCAGAAAAAGAAAATGGAAGTTCAATCCAGCAAGAGTAAATACTTGTCTGCATAGTGCAGTCACATCCATGTCTAAGCACTGGGAGCTTCCCAAAGCTGCAGCCACAAACGTGTGACAAATACATTCAGCTTCTCTGTTTGTACCGTATCACAGGCAGGTAACTTTGTCTACCTGTGTCTGCATTGAAGGATGTGCAGGCACCTGTCTTTCAGCCACCCTGAAAATGCTTCTCGAAGCTTCAGCACTTGGGAAGGCCATAAAGCAGAAATGTGCTCCCAGGCTGGGGCTGCTTTTAGGGACAAACAATGATCAATTCTGCTCCCAGTGCTCCATGTGGAAGGTTAATCCAAGTGGCCTTCTGGCCTTACACTTGGTAAGTTGGAGGAACTGCTCTGAAGATGATGCAGCAATGATACATTTTTCCATAGGTTTTAGCACTAAGACCCCGTGGCTACATATGAATTTCCCTGGTGGCACAGGTGGGTGCGTGTAGCTGCTGCCCTCTGTCCCTGCTCCAGAACAGGAGCCCTGAGTCACTGCCTGCACCAAGCCAGCACTGGGTTAACTGAGTCAGGAGAACCTGTGGAAAAGCAGCCACTTTTAATAGACTGTTCCCAGAAAGATCAGCACAGGTCACCCCTGAGACACTGGAGCTTCTGTGTGAGCATAGCGACACATCCTCAGGCAAGTGTCTTCTGTCCGTTCCTCTTTCTGGGTGAGTAAAGGGAATATTTAACTNTTTATATATATATAAGTATATATGTATATATATGTGTGTAATTTATATAGAGGTGGTTATTGGCAGTCTGAGGGAAAGAGAGAAAGAAAGAATTGATTTGTAAAGGTGAATGAACCTTTCACATTCCTTAGTAGGTAACACAAAGGAATACATCCCCTCTTTTAACACTATGTCTCACTTCTGACAAAATTGCCCTTATATTAGGATATGTTAATGAGAGCATTCTCCCTCTGCTCATTTATGCAGAGGGATAGTAGAGGTATAACTTGTTAC
>VYZQ01022677.1:19243-50407 GCA_013400655.1 Mystacornis crossleyi | reverse complement strand
AGAGTTCTAGATATCAATCTCTAATTAATTAAGATAGCTCCAAGGTCCTGTTAAGTTTGATCAGTTAAGAGCAGCAGTGGATTCATCTCTTGATGTCTTCAGATCAAGACTCAGTATTACCTTAGCTCAGAGAAGGAGTATTTGGGGTTAAATTTAAGGGAAAATTATAAGAAAAACTGACTGGAAGACCTACTGCTTTCTTCTGGCCTCGAGGCTGTTATAAGAATGCTGTCAGAACACATTTTTCAAGAATGTCAGTGTAAGTTCCTAATTTCATTTGAAAAAACGTGAGAAATAGAAATCAGGTCCCTTCCTCAGAAAAAGAAAATGGAAGTTCAATCCAGCAAGAGTAAATACTTGTCTGCATAGTGCAGTCACATCCATGTCTAAGCACTGGGAGCTTCCCAAAGCTGCAGCCACAAACGTGTGACAAATACATTCAGCTTCTCTGTTTGTACCGTATCACAGGCAGGTAACTTTGTCTACCTGTGTCTGCATTGAAGGATGTGCAGGCACCTGTCTTTCAGCCACCCTGAAAATGCTTCTCGAAGCTTCAGCACTTGGGAAGGCCATAAAGCAGAAATGTGCTCCCAGGCTGGGGCTGCTTTTAGGGACAAACAATGATCAATTCTGCTCCCAGTGCTCCATGTGGAAGGTTAATCCAAGTGGCCTTCTGGCCTTACACTTGGTAAGTTGGAGGAACTGCTCTGAAGATGATGCAGCAATGATACATTTTTCCATAGGTTTTAGCACTAAGACCCCGTGGCTACATATGAATTTCCCTGGTGGCACAGGTGGGTGCGTGTAGCTGCTGCCCTCTGTCCCTGCTCCAGAACAGGAGCCCTGAGTCACTGCCTGCACCAAGCCAGCACTGGGTTAACTGAGTCAGGAGAACCTGTGGAAAAGCAGCCACTTTTAATAGACTGTTCCCAGAAAGATCAGCACAGGTCACCCCTGAGACACTGGAGCTTCTGTGTGAGCATAGCGACACATCCTCAGGCAAGTGTCTTCTGTCCGTTCCTCTTTCTGGGTGAGTAAAGGGAATATTTAACTATCTGGACAACACACAGAAAGAGAGCAGTGTAATGTCAATGTGTGTGTCAGTGTTTTATCAGCAGAAATTAAGGGTTTTCTCTCATAAGCACGAAGCCATAAATGAATGCTGGAGATCATCTCATAGCAGTGGCCAAGGCTCACTCTTCACACTGTTCTGTAATATGCTCTGCAATGCCACCAACTTTAGTTGCCTTTTTCTGCATTTATGCATTAATAATGTAAAAATAAATACAAGTGTTAGTGTTCTTTGTATAACATAAAAATGATGTTGCACAAGTTATGCCAAGTTTGTTCATTTCTAGAAAAATTCCTTTTAGTAACTCCATCTTTTGTTAGCTTTTTTCCAAGCCTGCATGAATGAAAGCCCAGGCTCAAATGAAAATTTTAATTCTCCGTTGTTCTGCTGACACTAATTTACCCCTATAGGAAAGCCTATAAAATATGTAAATCTTGATAAGCTACAAAGAAAGGCTACAGGGATAATTACCCACCACGTTGCACAAACATTTTTTCTCAAACTCAGAAAATACACAGAAATTGGTAGGTACCTTAGTTGGAGCAGAAGCAAAGACTTCTCTTGAGGTGCAAAGAATGGAGTCTATAAATTATAGTATCATGTTTTATTTGTGGCAAATTATTTGTTCTTTCCTAGAAAACTGGAAAGACTTGCATTCTTCTTTCCTGGTGTAATACCAGTCAGGTCCAAAACTCATTAAGGAAGTATTATANAAAAAGTAACTATTATATTAAAAAAGAAAACTGTCAAGCAAATGACAAGGGATTCTCAGTGCAGTTCTGGAATTAGAAGAGAATCGAAAATGAAACTACTGGTTCCAAGGGAGCCTTTTAGGATTCAGTGTTGCTGTACAGATAATAAGAAAGTTTTTAATTATAAATCATATTTGCCATTGCAAGCAGTCCCACTGAAGGAAGAGGAAAAATGCATAGACAGCTAAAGCCAAAACAGAGCCCTCTGTGTACCTGTTTTGATTCAGATTAAAAAGCAGATCTTATTCACGTTAAGAAATGGGAATGGAGATAATGCAGGCAGCATGCCGTCTGGGATTTTCAACAACTTTCCAGGCACATTGAAACTAACATCAGCTTTCTGTAAAACACTAGGTACTTTGTGAAGATATATTTTATTGGAAAAGTAACATCTAGAGAGCCAGCTGCTACCAAACAAGTATGTATTATTAACAAAGGACTCAGAAAGCCTTCTGCTCACTGGAGTAAAACAAATACACAATTTAATCTAAGCTCCGAATTTAATTAACTACAAGATAAAAAAAATCAAGCTGTTGTTTTTTCACAAGCAATTACGCCTAAATATGATATTGTAGGTGCGTATGAATTTTTCATATAATCATTTGTGCACACAAATAAGGCATTTATGTAAGCAAAGACTAATTGTCTGCACAAATCTTGTCAGCTCGGTGGGCTTTCACCTCATGCAAGCAACACCCATTACAAAATTTAGATCACTCTACAGTTTTTCTGGAAACGTGCTCGTGAAGTTCTCTGTACAGAGCTCCCCAGGTTAAGAGATCAGAGTTGTGTTTCTAGCACAGATAATGTACTGTTCACATCTCAGTGGACTCTTGTGGGCATACGTGTGTACATTGTCACATCAGCTCAGAGCACTCTCACCCACAGGCCCAGCACCAATGGCCTTATCCTGCTCTCCGTCTGCCTGGACACTTCGGAGGCCCTGTGTGCTGCTTTGCTTTGGGTTCTCACCTGCCAGTGTGGCCCTGTGCTCCTCTGGCTGTGGAGATGGACCTTTGATGGGCTGATGGTCCCTGGCATGGGCCTGGCAGCAGCTTGCAGAGTATTAGCTGGGCTCCCCCTCCTTCCGCTGTCACTCAGCTCCTGCAGATGAGCCGTACCTCATAACCTGAGAGATCCGTGCTGAGGCTGGATACAGGTGAGCACTTAGCTCTGCGCCTGAGCTGTGAGCCCAGCCCACCGATTTGACTCAGTTCTGTGTGCTGACACGAGCAGAAGCCAGAACTTATTTCTGGCAAATACAGGGGATATTTTTCTTGTTCAGTAACATATTTTTCTTGTTCAAAACTGTACTTTTCCAATCTAGTGTTCTGCTCTTACGGTCCGTAAATGAGATCATACACATGATGCAAAACTGAAGCTATTCATTTTTGTTAGAAATAGTCTAATTACTAGGATTTAAATAATTTCTTGACAGGTGACTCATGAAATACATAAAGAAGTAAAAAATACGTTCATTAATTTAATTCCACTGCTTATTTAGAGGGTACTTAAGGGGAAAAATTTGTGGCTCATGGGAGTAGTCTTTTCTTCTGGGAGCGGTCATTTTGAAGACAAAAAATTGTGAATAAAGCAAGCTATTTCTGTGTGAGATTAATAGCACTGCTGATAATACAACAGCCTCTCTGTGCAAAGCAGTATGGAGATCTACAGAATTTCTTATCAGGGGCCACTAGAACTGACAGGTGTCTAAACTGCTACCAGGCAAGTTTTCTTTGGAGCTGTTGCTGGGCATCATTTCATGGCACATATAGAGACACCCTTGTTTTGGCTGTGCTGCACAGCTGGTCACCTGCCTGGCATCTGCTCGAGCTCGGGCAGGATTTTCCAAGTCCTCCTGCTCTCACCAAGCACAGCTCCGGGGCTCTGTCCGGGAGCTGCTTTCCATGCTTATTCATTCAGGGGAGGGAGGATGGGATGGACTCATTCTTCCCATTTTTATTGAAAGCTCTGTGGTTAAAGAACATCAGGAGGATTTAGGCCATCCCTACTTTGTGTCCCAGCAAAGTTACTTTTACTCCATTCAGGAAGAGGACAACAGACCCAAAAGTCCATATCCCACATCCCAGGTTAGGGCTATAACAACTTTATCTTTGCAATACAGGACTGAATTCATAAAACAATTTTCTTCTGGTAAAGCTATTATAGTTAATTCTTAACCTTTCTTTTTTATACATTTCATCAAACTTGCACACTGTGGATGGAATTACACTTTATTCTTGGATTTTTATCATAATTAGTTAAAAAGAATGATTTACCCTTAAGGATAATTAGAATTACCCTTATAAATGGGTACTTTTTATTTGTGGAAAACTGCTTTTGCAGTGAATGTCAGTGATCTGACACAGTAATCTGACCTTCTATTCCTAGAGAATTTTAAATTTAAATTTTGTGATTTAAAATACCAAATTCATCTCATATTCTTCTGATTTGACAAGCTGAACAAATGGAAGATCCGAGGTGGTCCCACGCAATGCTGCAATAGCTGCAACTCCAGGTGAAAGTTTGGGAGGGGACAATATTATGAAAAATGTGTGCAGGTTGTTTGCATTCTGTTTTTTGCCAGTATTAGCATAATGCCTGTTTTGAAATACTTGTAATCTTGGAGTTGTGTGAAGAACCAAAAATTATGTGACTGTGGAAAGTCCAAAGGATGGGATGGCCAGGGGAACTCATTAGAATAACAAAGAAAATAGGCAGAGAAGGGAAATAAAGAGGACAAACCCTTGGAGGACAACACTTTGGTTTTCTGTGTGGAGTGGGAATATGTGTATGGGCTTAGATATAAGGAAAATATTCCTGTGAGAAAGGGCAGTTTAGTGATCACACTGAGAAAGATCAATCTAAGTAATGAATGACATCAGGAAGAGTAAAGAACTCAGAGAAAAGTGTGGAACAGGAACCTGAGAGATAGCGATATTTATCAAAGAAAAGAAAGGGAAATTACCAGTGCTGAGAGATGCAGGTGATTACAGAGGCAGTGAAATCCAACAGGAAAGGAGGCTCAGGAAGCAGTGGTGTTAATGAAATATGATAGATCAAGAAGAATAAGAAAAATACTTCTCTGCAGGTGAAGGAAGATTTTGGTCAAAATTGTTCTAATTCAGTGTGAAGAAGTCAAAGTGGATCAAAGATGGAGTTGGAAAGAGTGAAAATCATGGAACTAAGAAAGCAAAGGCTGGACATAGTGGCTTGGAGAGTGGTTATAAAGGAAAGCAGAGCTCAGAGAAGTCTTTTCAAAGTCAGTCCAGGAAATACATGGTACAGAAGAAAATGACTCTAAACAAGGGCTATTAGAAAAGATAGAAAGTGAGATGAGAATATGAATTGCTGAAAGGAAGGGATAAATGGATTTAAAAGCAGATGGTTATTTCTACTTTTTTCCTGCCCTACAATAAAAAAGTGTACCATATGAAAGCTTAAGGACTTTTCTGTTTGATTTTCACTTTATAAAGTAAATTGCGTCAGGAGGGTGGGCAAAACGATAAAACCTTCAACCAAAGGGTGAGACTTTTTTCTGGAGTGGAAAAAGAACAGGTGATAGGTTGGGTATTTCTCATATAGCTGGGGTAAAATGGGGAGGCTGTCATGTGGAGATCCAGGAGACCTGGAGAAAGACGGGTGAAGCCTTTATCCAGTAAAATTTTATCCAGTAAAAGTGAATAAATTACTTGTAAACCGATTTATAGTTTCTACCTTTGTTTCAAGAATAACATAGGTTAAAAAAGTACAGTTTTTTCCTGGGAAAGTGAGATGGGCCTTGCAGGCAGGACAGAAACAGTAGGTACCCTGTATTTTTATTTCACTAAGTCTTACGATGCCATCTCTTAATAATGCTCTGAGTATTGGAGGGAAACATTGTCCACATCAAAGTATTATGAGGGGGTCCAGAACTCCTTTGGAAAGCAGAGTCCTTATTATATAGATACAATTATATTATTTAATATTTATATTTTAAACACCCCGTCAATGCATTGACGTTTAAAATATATGACATAAATCAGGCTCTGAAAGTGCCTGTTTCTTTCTGTTGAGCATAACTTATATAAAGTGATGATTTCTGTTTTCTGTTATCTAAAATAGGTAAGATACATCCCCCTCGAGGTGGGAACGGTTCACTATCAATGTAGAAGGATTGCTTTGCGGTTTCTGAGGAAAAAATGTCGTATTTCGGTGGGACTCGATGACCTTAGAGGGCTTTTGCAAGCTTCGCGGCTGTATGCAGTGATTTCGGGAGCAGTCAGTACGCTCACTGCCGAGGCGGATGTTGGAATACACACCAGAGCTGTTGCCTGGCGGTGGCGGCCGAGGGGCCCCGCCCCCATCGCCCGCGTCCCCTCACGGCGGGACCGAGGGGCGGGGCCTGACTGGGGCGGGGCCTGACGGGGCGTGGCTTCGGCGCCCCGAGGGGCGTGGCCGGAGGCTGTTGCCTTCCCTCCCCCCGCCAATGGGCGGGGCCGGGTATCCCCGCTGCCCGCCTCTGTCGTTCGGGGCGAGTCCATTGCATCCCGCGCGGGGGGAGCTCCGGCCCCGGATGCTGTCTGCCAGTCCGGTTCGGAGAGAGAGGGAGGAGTAGGGATAGCGCCTGTGGATCAGAAGCGGGCGCGGCCCTGCACCAGCGGTGGTGGCTGATCGGGCGGGGGGAGCCGCTTTGTGAGGGCGGCTCTCCCCTCCCCCTTCCACCCCCCCTACGTCCCGGCGGGGGATGGTGTCTCCCGCAGCGCGCGCCTTGCTCGCGCGGTTCGGCGGCTCTGCGGGGGGAGGGGGACGGGAGAGACCCGGGCCCCGGCGGTTTTTCCACAGTGAGCGCGGGGGAATAGCGGGCAGGGGGGGAACGCCCGCTGCTGCCGGCCGGGACCATGCTGGCGGACGACGAGGAGGAGCTGAAAGTCCCGGAGGAGATGTTCAAAGACGTCAAGTTCTTCGTGGTGGGAGACATCGACCCCAAGGTACCGGGTCATCCCTTCAGATCGTTCCCGCCTTCCCCTTCGTCTCCCCCCCTTCCCGGTGGGGGGGCACTGTGGAATCGTCCGGCTACCACGCGCGGGCTCGAGGCTCGCGCCGCCTCACGGGGAAAGGGCGGGAGTGGGGGGCGGGGGGAGCGCGCGCGCCTCTCCTCCGACCCGAGCGCTCCGCAGGCCCGGCCCCTCCCTGTGCCCGGTTCCGTACGGAGACGCAGGGACAGGCCATGGGGAAGGTTCGTCATGGGGGGCCGGACTGGCTCTTCCCTCCCACACAGACCTTCCCGCCTTGGCGCGGCCCCGAGCACGGCCGTGGTACCGCCCCGGGACCGCCCGGAGCGGTGCTGGTGTGGTTTAGGCCAAGGGCCGCCCAGCCCTCCCGCCGTGCCCTGGGGCAGCGCCCTGGGTAATGCAGGTGGCCTTGCAGTGAATAATACCCGCGGTGGGCGAAGGTGGTTGAAACAAAGTTTCTGTGGTGTGTCCAATTAGGTGCTTGAAGTGCACAGTACCGAGCTTTAGGACAGGAGCTTCCTGCGAGCAGGTTACTGCGTGCTTCACACTGAAGTTCAAGTCTTTGCCTCTTTGGTATTTGCTGCAGTAAAGTCTTACTTCAGCGTTGGGTTCCTTTAGCTTCCTGTCCTGGCACTCACTGAGCCTCATATGCCTATAAGTGACCTGGAGACACAGACACTGGCCTGTTGCGATGATTTTCATTCCTATTGTGCTAAAAGAAATACAGTCTAGGAAGATGATAGTTAAAGATCAGGATGAAAACTTCTTTAGACAGGTCTTCAGATAAAAAATGTAGGTCTTTAGACATAAAATTTTTGACAGTGGCTTAGCACTCAAATAACAAATTCCCATACTTGCAGAAAAACCGTACAGCAGGAATATTAGTATTATGTGTATGAGGACGAGTGCAAAATCCTCTTTTAGGACTCTTGTACATCATTTGTCATAGAAGTAGTGTCCTGAAAGGCCTGTACTTCGTTATGTGTTGACATAGGAGGACAATGAGCAGCTTTCCCATAGAGCAAGTAGACAAGCGTTCTCTTAAACTGGATTTCTTTCTCATGTTAAGTTTTATTCTTCTTTGCAGTCAGAATCATTGTCATAGGGCTTGATTTGCTCCATGCTCGGTGCATTGAATTTCCCTCTGCCTGGGTTGGGTGGCAGAGCTGGGTCAGAGTGAGGAGCTGGGCTCAGCTTGGGGCCAGTTCCTGGGAGAACCCTGTGTACTGGCATAAGCCCAGCTGGCAACTAAGCACAACACAGCTGCTCTCTCACCCCCCACCCCTACCCAGTGGAATGGGAAGGAGAATCAAAAATTAAACTTGTAGCTTGAGATACAAAAACGGTTTAATAATTGAAAACCAGGTAAGATATAATGGTAATAGTAAATAATAATGGTTAGAAAAAGGGAAGGAAAGAAAACCCCAAGCAAGGGATGCACAATAGAGTTGCTCACTGTCTGCTGACTGATGCCAGACTTCATTCCTGGACCCAGATCGGTTTTTTCTATGGGTAACTCGCCCAGTTTATATGCTGGGCATGACATGCTTTGGTGTGGAATATCCCTTTGGCCAGTTTGGGTCACCTGCCCAGGCTGTGCTCCCTCCCAGCCTGGTTTGTACCTCCTCACTGGCAGAGCATGAGACACAAAAAAATAGTTCTTGACTTAGGAAAAACAGGACTTAGCAAAAACCAAAAACGTCAGTGTGTTATCAACATTATTCCCATTCTGAATCCAAAACACGGAACTGTAGCAACTACTGAGAATAAATTAACTCTTATCGTTGCTGAGACCAGGACACCCTCCTATAGGCGTCCTCTGTGGTACGCTGGAGCGCCTGACTACAAGGAGTGTTTATCAGGTGTGTCTTGAGACAAGACAGAATGCAGGAGTTGTAAATCAAACTCAAACTATTCTTTAAGTGAAATTTGTCCCATTACTAATATAAAAATTACAAATATATTTGGGGCTTTTTACTACTTCATATACAAGTGGATGCCAGCTTGATTTTGCAAAGAAGTTTCCTCCTTCATCTTCTGGGGAGAAGCACGCTTTGATCAGCTTAAATTTCCAAATAGTTTCACGGAAAACCAGTTACTGTAATAAATATTAAAACACGCCTAGCACAAGTAAGCACACTAATCAAAACAAATCCAGGAGTAAGGGGAAAAAACGTAATTTATTCAGGTGAATAACTGCATACCCACTGCCTATTAAAGCATATGCAGCATAAATTGAAAGGGAAACAAAAGTCTGGAATTGTGCCTAGGTGTTCTTTGTCAAATGGTGAAGAATTAGGCTGGCTTTCAACTTTAAATCCATTCCATTCCATTGGGCGCACTTTGCTGCTTACACCTTACTGAGGCTGATGAGTAGATGTCTGCTACTCTTTTAATAAATGTTCTTTTTGCTTTCCTCAAGCATATAAACTGAAACTATCGTGCTTTGGAAGCACCAGTTAGATCAGTATTTCCTTCAGAAAGATATAAAAGGTAATGCAATGCAGCACAAAGTCTTTGAACAGGACATCTGGGTTTTGGTTATCTCGTTTAATTTATTTTTTATGCTCATTGTCGTACTTCTTAGTTTTGAACGATTCCTCTTGTTTCTTCCAACACAGATTTTAGCGGGATAAGACAAGACAAAATTTTTATCCCCCCCAAAAGAAGAAATGTCATTTAATGGGTATAAACCAATACCTAAAATACAGGATTTTTACAGTGTTCATATTAAGGCTTTTCAGCATTCTATTTTCTAGTTACAGATCTTTGATTGATACCAGTATAAGTGAGTTGTTTAATTGTGCCAATACAACTTTTCAGTTCAGGCACTACTTAATCTAAAGAAGTTGTGTATTCTGAGAGGAATTTTGAAGTTGACACGAGCTAAATGAGGAAGAGTCTTTTTCACGACACATAAAATAATCAAATGAATTATTATGTATTGTATTTACAGTGTTTAAACTACTACATGAAACAAGTATAACTTTTTTTATAAGCAGACGCTTTGCACAAGTTTTTTAGTGCAGCATTGTTTTGATATAAAAAAAAAATCATACTTTTAGCACATTATTTATAGCTTCTTTCTGATGCTGTCAGATTTGGGTTCTCAGTTTTCGTGACGTTCACTCCTTTTTTTAGCCTTCCCCTAAATGAGCATTTGAATGGGATTGTAACTCAGGGAGAGCTGTGTGAGACAAGGAGCTCATGTGCTGAGACTGTTCCTAAATAGCTTCTGTTTTCAGAAGTGCTTTATTTGGATTTAGCTTCTCCCACTGGAATGATAGCATCCTGTGTTTCTTTACGGTTAACTAAATTTCATGCAGGAAGGTGTATCATGATTTAGGGGATTGGTGTGCAAAATGGAAACATTCACTCCTGTTTCTGGCTGTGGTGACAAGAACAGCAAGCTCATGATCAGTTTTCTTGGTTATTTTAGGGTAATTCTTTTGGTAATATTCATCCATTGCAGAAAAAAAAAGTTGATTTTTGTTTTTTTAAATGGAGTTTTAAAGTCAGGTACTTCAGTCAGGAAATGCCAAGATTCCCTCCTCAGTGAGTGGCGATTTTTCTGTCTTGTTTTTCTGCTTGACCGAAATGCTTTATAGAATAGCCTGATGCTGTGTTTTGAGAGTTTCTTTTTCAGTGCTTTGGCTGGATGAGTGTACAGGGTAGGGGGTAATTGCTTAAGGACCAATTAATTAAATTTTTTTTTTTTGATGAATGCATTGCCTTGCTCTCTGCTGTTCACTGTTGTGGGCAGAGCATCCTGTTTTGAAGGGAATGTCCCCAGAAGGTTTGCAGGGATAGGCATCTGTCCCTGGCAGGTTTTGGAAGATGAACATCACACCAGTTTTGTTATAAGTCATTATTTCTGAATAATAAAAGGGAAATGAAATAATGATCTTACTTGGCATTTTTAGCTTTTGAACGCTAGACTGTAATGTTTTAAAACATTTCTCTCTTCCTCCCCTCTATGCACTGTTACCTTCTCTGTTACCTTCTCTGTTCAAATGAAAGTCCTGTTTTTTGGGGCACAGGGCTGGATTCGTCGCACAGATCTCTACAGCAGAGCTGAGAGAACACTGAACTCTTAAAGCAGCATCTGCTACTTGGGCCTTGCAAAACTGGGAGTGAGATGTGCTTTGGTGGTTAGGAGGTGTTCTGCGTTCTCTCAGGACAGAGCAGTGGAGAGAGGCACTTAAGTTCCAGCTCCTAAAGGTAGTAATTTAGGGAGCATGAGTCCTACTTGGTTTGTTTTTTTTTTCTTCCTGTATTTCTCTAAATCACTTAGTCCTTAGAATTCAACCTTTTATTTTAAAGTATATTCAAACACTTCTAGAGCTACCCTATGCAAAAACAAACACTTAGAAGAGCTTTCTTTCCCTGCCTGAGAGAAAATTGTTTTCATATGTTTTTTGAGGACTACATATTTTGGAAAAACCTTAACATTTCCCTGACTCCTACCCCATCATCAGTTATTTTGAAAAGTAGGTCTTCGGATGGAATGATGAAGATATAGAAGAAATGTAAACCTTTGGCAGTCAGGTTTTAAAGGTTATGTTTTTGGCAACTTCAAGAGAAGTGTTGGCCACCTATGGGAGGACAGCCAAGAGAGAAGATCATATTCATTCATCCATCCAGTGTTAGTGTCTTCTTGCAGTAATGTTTTTCTCAAAGGAAAGTTGCTAAAAATTGTTGATTTCTCCCTGTTCTCCTTTGGCTTTAGGTTATCCAACTTCTGAAAGCTGGGAAAGCAAAGGAAGTTTCTTACAATGCACTGGCCTCACATATTATTTCAGAAGATGGGGACAATCCGGAAGTTGGAGAATCTCGGGAAGTTTTTGATCTGCCTGTGGTAAAGGTGAGTGACCTATCTGTGATACTGTCGGAGTACTGACATAGATATTTCAGTGTTACAGCAAAATACTCATCTTTGGATGATGACCAAATAAAAGATGTCTTTTAAAGTCTTACATTCTTTACACAAACTTTTATCCTCACTTGCAGACTTCTATTGCAATTCTGTTCTCACCTTTCTCTTGTTGCTCTGTATCTATCAGTGTTGTGGGTATTCTTTTGTTTTCTGCTTTGGGTTTTTTGTTTTTTAAGATTTTTCTTTCAGTCGTCTGTGAGATGATGTCCTATTAGCTCTACTTGAGAAATATTTCGTATAGGAAGGTTCTTACAAGCTTTTGCCAGTGGAAAACCTCAATTTAGAATAAGTAGTAGATTGCTGAGGGTTTTTTCCAAACACATACATAATTGGCATGGTGCAAAATAATTTTGTTGATTCTGCATATATGTACTATGCTAGTTATGGACTATAGGAACTTGCAGAAAATTAGGGCTTTTTTCCTCCTTATTTTAGTTTTTTAAGGGATTTTTTTTTTCAGTCTTTTTTTTTCTTTCTTACACTGGAATTACCAGTATTTTGTTACTACCTTATAATAGTGGGGTATTTTTCCAGTGAAAAATTATGGGCTTCATCTTTGAAAATGTGAACTTGTCACTCTGGAAGTCATGAGAGAGATTGGAAGAAATAACACTAGAATTTCACTGCTGATGCCTTTGGGTACATGATTTTGGGTTATTTTTTTCCATACGGGTACAGGTGGCAGTAGAGAATTTTGATAGGTTTTGCCATGAGAGTTCACTTGATGGTTTAGAACTATGAATTAATTCTAAACAATGAAAGGTACTCGTCTAGGCACCTTTATGGTTATAGTGAGTGTGCTGGTTAATTTTTAGTTCCTTTTTCTAAAGTGTTTTTTGGTTTAATTTTAAGTTTATAAGCAAGGAAACTGCTGCCATTTTCATGAGAAGGAAGGACATCAGTGTCGTAGAGAGCACTTCCTGCTTTCTAATGCCACTCAAATAATTTAATTTGCTTCATAACTGCCAACTCATTTGCCAGATGAGAGCAAATCTTTCACTAATGTCACTTAGTTTGACCTGAAAACATCACAGCATGATCTGTAATCAAGAAGATCAGACTAAGTATTAAGGGACTGGAAGTCAGATGCAAATGTAGCTGGTTATAGGGAATAAGGAAGATAAAAACTTAAGGGAGGAAAATAGCCTTTTTTTCCCCCTGAGGATCAAGGAGTTAGAAGTTAAATGTTTTCAGCTATTTTTTGTATTAGGCCTTAAGGGAAAGAGAATAACAAGAACTGGGACACCATAAACATAGTTGCCACAATATATTCTTTTGCTTGTCTTTGAGGAAAAGTAATTACACACTGAATGTGATGTCACTCTTTGCCCATTCTTCCTTATGGGCTGCATTGGGACCAATGTCCTACATCTCCTTCATTTGCTGCCACCTCCCTGTGTCCCTTTGAGCCCTTCAGTCCCCGAATACTATCGAGTAGGGGCCATCACTGCTCAGCAGCCATTGTTCTGTCTTTAGAAAACTCTGTGTAAGGTTCTTCACTCCTTGGTGGTAAGTGTTGAGTGGGATTGTCTGAATTATTTTTTCTAACAAGCTAGGAGAACTGCAAAAAAAAAAGGGGGGGAGAGGATGAATAAATACTGTAAATGACATGGGAGAAGGGGGTTGCTGCACAACCTTTGAGCTGTCTTTCATGTGAACTCTTGCAAATAAATGAAGTCTTTTTTGTAGACTAGGTGCCGTGTCTGTGTAACACTTGGACTTCCAAAGCTGGAAAACATATATTAAAACTAGCTATAGCATGAACTTGGAAGGTTATTCATGTAGACCAAGGTTTTTAATGTCTTGTGGTTTTTGTTTTTTTCAGCCTTCCTGGGTGATCTTGTCTGTTCGCTGTGGGGCTCTTCTGCCGTATCCTTTTAAGTTCAAAATTCTGTAGAAAATATGTTGAAATGGATACCATTGAAGGATTCAAGACTGTTTCAAATAGGTACAGCTTAAACTTCTAAAATGATTGCATGTGTTTTGCCTGCGAAGACTGCAGCGTGCTCGGTGGTTCTTTTTCTTCGGTTTTCCTGTCCCTTTGCCTATTTTGTGTTTCATAGGCACTTAGAGGACAATTGTTACCAATTGGAAAACAAGTGGTGGTAGGTGCAAGAATCCAGGTGTTCAAAAAAAGGGTTCAGGCCTTAATAGGCTTCAGGGATTCCAAATTCCTGTTCTATACCCAGCAGTTTTAAGGTGTGTGTCTTTGCATCTCGTATTTCTGTGGTGTGGTCTAGGCTGGTGATCTTGGTCATTTGTGTCTGGACATTATAAATCTGTTTATTATCTGTTCATCATCAGGATGAGAGTGTTTAGTTGCTTATGTCAAACATCTCTAAACCTTCTCCCCGTCCATGAGGAGTGTTCACAAAAAACCCCCTTGGAATTAGCTGTATTTTCAGGCTTAAGTAACCTAACATTTCATTGTTGTCATTCTTTCACATGAAGAAGCTGCACTATTCAAAAATTTGTCTTCCGTCTGCAACCAGGGTTTTTCAAAAGAGTATGCTAAGATCTGATGTGATTGGATACCCAGAAGAGAAATAAACAGACGGAACAACAGAGTGATGCAGTCCATAACTAAATTGTAGCAATAAATGTGGGAATGTAGCTCTCAATGGCTATTGCCCAGGAAGTCTTTATCGTGAGAACATTGGAATGGCCAAATGAAAAGACTCAGGTCTCAGTAGGGTCTTGTTCTTCAGTTGCATGGAAGAATGAAGTTTTGTACACCTGTCAGCAGTAAATGTGTCCTTGGACCTTTGACTTTCTGGCACTTTATGTCCTAAAACATGGTGGGTTTAGGTTTTACTCTGAGCCTTATTGTGCTCAGTAAAATGGGTTGTTAAGTCTTAACTTTGTTTTATCCTGTTTCAGTCTCTTTATGACTTCTAGTGCAGTGACATCTGGCCTTCCATTAGGGATTTAGGTACTGCCATAATGAAAAAAATACAGTCTTTAATAGGAGTAGCTTAGTTTTTCCAGTTGATTGCTTTTAGACCCAGTTTAGGCAGAAGTTTGAGATTCTGCGTTTTTGTCTTTGGTTTATGTTTTAATTTGGTAATGCTCACAGAGGTCATTGAATTTCTGAAGAACCAAGTCCTAGAAACATCTTGTGTCAGTTAGACATATGGATCTAATAAGAGCCTTAAGGATTTTATGTTGCCTTACCAATTCCGGTGCTTATTTGATGGACATTTGCCTCTCAGTTGCTAAAGGTAAAGTTTAATATAGAAAGATTTAATACTATGTAAAAGCACAGTAATTTTGTCTGTTTTTTAGTGGAAGTTGTTTTCACCAGGGAGAACTTAGGAAGGCAGAGTGTTCTGTGCCCTGCTGCTGACGTCTGCAAAGTCTGGCTAACCTTCAGTGGAAGGGAAGTAGCAGAAAAATGAAGCTGGAAGCAGACCTGGTGAAGAAGGAAACAGAGTTTCATGTGTGAAAACCTTGGCTATAATGCTGTAAAAAAGGCTGGCAATTTCTTTCACAGCAAAAGCTGTGAAAGAATGAGGAGGGTGTATTTTCCCATGGTCTTTTACAGATAAAAGAGTCAGAGCACTTCTGAGGTTTTGTTGACGGCAGGAAAAAAGTGAGTTTTGCTGTATTCCCTCTTTTGTGTTTTATTATTATGCTGCTTTCAAATGTTTTAAGAGAGTCTGTTTCACTCCTGTTCTTTAGATCTAGAGTGCAAGCTCCAGGTAAACTGATGGACCTCTTAAAAGTTAAATACCGACTGTTTCTGCCTTATGTGCTAGCAGTAGGTACTCAGGCAGGGAGCAGACAAATGTACACTTACGAAAGATCCAGTGATGGATTTCTATCTCAGATGAAATGGAGAACAACACAGTGAATTTAGGATGTTCATCAGGCTTGAACTTCTTGAGGTATTCTGGGTAATGGCAGTAATCTATTCTTAAGTTTTAAAGTGCTCTGGGCTTTGTCATCAGCTTGCTGTGTGCTGTCTCTTCTGGGCTTCAAAACTTGAGTGTTGCTGGTGCATCTGTCAGCATCATGGGGAGAATAATTTTGTTTCATTTAAAAAATCTCAGTGTCTGCTCGTGACACAATGTACACCTGTTTCTGTAGCCGTTTTTTTCTGACAAATGTGCATGGATCTTAAACACAAGATCCTATGAAAGTGTGGAAAAGGGAGGGAAGTTGCATGAGTCCAGTGGTCCGTCTTTACTTCCCAGGTCAGTTCTGGTTTAGAGTGTTACCAAAATTGATCATATTACGGATGTCCTGATTCAGTTTGTACATCAGTTTTTTTTCTTGATGCATACAACTGTAATTGCAAACAGACAATGTGCTTTCGAAGAGGAAAGTTTTTGAATGGTCAAAACTTGGTGTTATCTGAGAAGTACTACATAGGCTGTTTAATTTCCTTCTAATGTCCCTCGGGAAACTCTCATCTAATGGTTTTGCATCCTTGACACCTGCTTTCCAGTGTAAATGGCTTTTCTCCGGAATCATGTCAGATCTTTTTTGGAGTCACTGCTTGTCTCTCTCAGGTAAGATGTGAACCATATTTCAGTCTACTCCAATGTACATTATATGTGGGATGCTTTGCTTTTTTGAGGAGAGATACCAGTTTTTCCGTTGTACTATGACTTTTTTTTTCTCTTTATTTTCTCTCTCTCTGTGCAGGTTAAAAATCACCCTTTAGTGGTTTTTCTTGTTGTGTATCTTTGTCACCCTTTTTTCTCTCTAACTTGCATGCTAATTTGGTATTTAAAAGTGATAGATAATACCTTAGCCAGCCTTGTAAATGGCATGTTGGGGATTACTAAGATTCTTCCAGCTGAAAACGGCTGGGTGCACAGAACTAAAAGGCTTTCCTACCTTCCTTTTAGGTTTCATCTGAAGACCGAAGTACGCTGTGGGCTTTGATTACTTTTTATGGAGGGAACTGCCAGCTGAGCCTCAATAAGAAGTGTACTCATTTGATTGTGCCTGAGCCAAAGGGGGTAAGAGTTTATTACATGTACAATTCTTGTTGTAGCTCTCATTTGCTTTCAAATAGTCAAAAATTTTCCATCTCCCTGAAGTTAGAATTCTTAAGACTGTTCATTAACAACCAAATTCAGCAAAATTATGCTTGCAGCTATTCAGTTTGTACTTATTTTCTGCATGGCTGTAAGCCTGATTAATTCAAAAGATGTCCGATTTCACACTGGTATTTGAATTTCTGTTTGGATAAAGAATTTTACTCTTTATCTTGTTTGTCTTAGCCTAATTTTGATATGTCACAGTCATTAGTGATTGTGGTTTGTGAATCCAGAGATACAGAATCAGTGAGGAAAAATGAAGGACAGAATTGAAAAATTGAAGAATAAAGCATGGGCTGCCACTGGGAGAAGAGGAAGTGTGGCTATGAGAAATGAGTGCTTTTCCTTCTTTAAAATATAGGAACCTTTGTAGGATTGGGTTCTTTTTGGTGGATATGTGTGTGTGTTGGGTTTGATTTTTTTCTTTTTATTAAGTGCTTGATCTTTCTTCTTTGTGGACTATTTAGAAGCGTGTACTGCACACCATTCTAGTTGTCCCTTTCATCACTATAAAATATAATGCTTGGACGAAGTTTATTGCCTCAAATTTTGTTTGTAAGAGGCAATGAAATACATTAAGAATCATACTTTATTAAGTTACTTAAAAGCTTAAATAATAAGCTTTCTAGAACAAAGGATGTTGTCTTTAGCTTGCCAGTCAAGAAACTTAAAAAGGTATTAGCATTTCCTGTCTGTAGGGTACAAATATTTTAATGCACATAATCATTGAATGGGAACAATTTTATGGGATGAATACTTCTTGCTTCTAGTCCTGCTGCTCTGATATGCTACAAGGGAAACTGCAGCAGTTTGTAATGAGAACAGTTCTGTCACTAGGAAAACTTACATGATTGCTTTGACTAGACACAGGATGATAAAACAAGACTGTTAATAATTCTCACCAGAAAGAAAGAATAAAAACTTGTGTCGACAAATAAACTTGATTTCATCCCCCATCTCTTTATTGTGTATGAATGACAGTTTCATTATAGGAAATAACTCCGGAGAATCTAAATTATTTTCCTCTGAATGGGCTTGTTGTTATGTTGTTTGACATAAAAGAAAATACCAGCTCAATCACTTCTAAATATTAGATTCTGAAATAAGTTTCAAATTTCGGAAGAAAGGGTTTTTTTCTGTACTGTTTTGATGTACATGAGGGGTTTCCATCAAAGAGGATATTCAAATAAACGGAACACTGATTCTGTGTCTATTTATTATTGAAGGAAACGGTGAAGCTTTTAAGCTGTGTTCCTGCTGAAATGCTTTTTTTTTCGTGATGAACTTTTAAATATTTGCCTCTACTTTATTATGAAATTCTGACTTTTTCCCCAAATACTTTTTCATAGTGGGGCTGGGTGTTTTTACTTTTTTTTTTATAGTGGACGAAACATAAGCTGTATTTAGACTTGCCTTAATGTCCACCTAAAATCACCTGCATTTTAGTATTGACTGTGGTATTCCTCGCTGCTGGGTTGGAATCTTTTGGTGATTGGGTTAGAGAAGAATTTTGCAATAGAGGAGACATTCCTCTTCTGCAGTTGTGCCTCTGAGTCCTTTATATTGTAAATGTGGAGAATTTGGGGTTTTTTGTTTCAATCTTGGAACTTGTGGTTCTACACAGTAGTGTAAAGTGTGTCCTGTTGGATCTGGGCAAGATCACTCTGGTATTGGACAGCCTCTTGTGATCTCCCTCTCCATGCTGTAGCCCTGATCTCAAAGAACTTATTTGCAATTTTTTTGTCTTTAAATAATTTTTTTTTTTACCCCCCAGGAAAAGTATGAATGTGCTTATAAACGGGACAGCATTAAAATTGTGACCCCGGACTGGGTACTGGATTGTATAGCTGATAAGAGTAGAAAAGAAGAGACTCCTTATCATCCTCGTTTAATTATATACGAGGAGGAAGAAGAGGAGGAGGAGGAAGAGGAGGAAGAAGCAGAAAATGAAGAACAAGATTCACAAAATGAGGCTAGTACTGATGAAAAATTATCAAGCCCAGCATCTTCTCGAGAAGGATCGCCTTTGGGTGATCAAGCTTTTTCACCAAAATCTACTGCTGATAAGGCAAAAGGGGAACTGATGTTCGATGATTCTTCCGATTCCTCTCCAGAAAAGCAGGAAAGGAATTTGAATTGGACACCAGCTGAAGTCCCACAGGCATCTGCAGCAAAGCGTCGGTTGCCTCAAGGGAAAGACTCCGGGTTGATTAATTTGTGTGCCAATGTCCCACCAGTGCCAGGTAACATTTTGCCTCCTGATATGAGAGGCAACCTCATGGCTTCAGTACAAGGTGCCCAAAGTTCTGACCGCCAGGAAATGATGGCCACGTGGAGTCCAGCCGTGCGGACGTTAAGGAATATTACTAATAGTGCTGATATTCAGCAGATTAATAGACCATCAAATGTAGCACATGTAAGTGTTGGATTTTTAATTTATAAGCTATTGGACTTTTTCTTAAGAACTGTTATGTCCAAGAACTTCTGTTTCCTTTTACTGTTCTTAAAACATCCAAAGTTACAACTTCCCCTTATTGCTTAGAATTGTGGCCGAATTCATATTTTTCCCGTAATAAGTAACTTAGTTTCTAGCAGGTTCACAGAAGTAAGAATGCATTTGGAAAGAGATGTTTAGAAGGGTAAAGCTATGTATAACTACAGCATGGTTTAGATTTTCAGTAGGACTTCTTGGTAGGAGAGGGGCAAAGAGAGCATTAATTTAGAATTACTTTGCTGGTTCAGGAAACCTGGTTTTCCTATCCTTCAAGCTTCTCAGTGTGAGGAATTATTTATGCTATAAACACATAAACCTGTGAAATTGATTGTTCCCACAGAGGGTTCAGTTCTATGCTGCATTGTTCTGCTGGGCATCATTAGGTTGTTAAATAGTATACCTATTATGATGGAGAAGTCCGAACTTATACTTTCTTATGCCACTTGTGTAGTTGAAATAATTGCAGCACTTGTGTTGAATGTATTTCTACAAGAAGATAAAAAACAAGTGAGCATACTGCACCTGCAGCATTGAAATTCTTAGATGTTTGTGGGAAGGGAGCATGAGAAAAGCAGGTGCTGGTAAATGTTAGACATATCTTTTACATAAATAATTGCATTGATGCCTTTCTTTGGATGTTCCTCTGATGATAAAACTTTGAAAGGTGCCTGAGCAGTATAGAGGCTTCCAGCCAGTACTTTAACACAGAATGTGGTGTCACTCAGAAATGTTGGTTCTGTGCTGTTTATATGACATCTGAATATGGAATGGAAATACAGGCTTTATTTTAAATCTGAGTCTTAGATTCCTCTTCTCAGTGCCTTGAATTGTTTGAGGGCTGAGACTTCTGGGCAAGGCCTGAGCAGAACTGCCAACCTTTTGCTCGGTTGGCCAGCATGGGTAAGTTGGCCATCACATGGTCTCCAGCCCAGTCACTGTGCTGTCAAATACACTTCAGTGGCGTCCCTGTGGAAGTACTTCTCTGTCAGTAATATTTGCAGAGCTACAGGGCACGTGGTGGTCGTGTGCTTTGGCTTGTCTCTCTTCACCCAAAGTCTGCTGGAGTCGGGGCTGCACTGTGGTGTGCCAGGGCTGTACCAAGGACCCTCTCAGGCTGTTGGGCCATCTCCAGCATGTGCAGAAAGGCTTTGCATCTTCGAATTGTGAATCTGCTTCCTAGAGGGAGAAATACCAGTTCTACGTTCCTCCCTATAGCTTCTCTTTTACTTTGTGCCTGGAATGATGAGCACAAGTCTTGGTGAATATTGTTGGCAAGTTAGTGTTTAGTTTGAACCTCAGAATTCTGCTTAGTGGCAAGATCTGTCATCTTCAGGTGTTTGCAGATATATTTTTACTTTCTGAATATAGCTGTAGAATACTTCTGAAAGCTTTATCCCTTTATTTTGAAATACATGTCCTGAAGCTTCTGTAATTTTGGCTTTTGGTACTTGTTGTAGAGAGTAGCTCCTCATACCAAGCCCCAGAAACACTTTGTGTGTGTTATTTTTGGTTATTGAATGTTTCTATTGTGGTGCTGCTGAGACAGGAGAGATGGGTGATGCACTGATAATCGTGATTGCACATGTGTATGATACCAACCACATCAGAATTACTTAGATGACACCTGAGGGGTTTTGATGTGCATTGTGAAAACACTTTAGCCACCTCTGTTGGAGAGCTGATGGATGTCTGGTTGAGAGGATACAGTTAATTGGCTTTGTGCTCTAGTGATGGGCTTTGATTCCTCTCTCACACACACACGTTGCTGAAGGTGACACGGTGTGTGTTGAAGTAGTGAGGGTGAAGGAAACAAGCTTGGCAGGATTCATCAAAGCTGATTGCATGTTTAAAAGACTTTATGAATGGCAAGTCTAGAATTTTCTATTGCTCCTTCTCATTTCTCATAGGTAGTTTATATTAAAATATTTTAATTAATGTGTGAAACTCATCCTAATCTATTAGAACTTTGTGTAATCTTCCCTTTTCTGATGCTTAAAAATTCACTTCCTAACTTGTGTCTGCTTAATGTAAAATGATTTTTCTCTTAACAGTGAGTTATACATTTAAAAATAAATTCCAGATCACTTCAGCACTCTATATAAACCTAAAATCTATAATTCTTAAGTAGGGAGGTTAGGTGGTTTGGGTTTTTTTTTCCCAAGAAACCCTTATTGCTCAGCAGATCAATGTTTTTCTTTGTTTTTTGGAATTGAGATGAAAAAACAAGTTATATATTCCTGAATTGGTTCAAAAAAGAACAAGATTCCTATGTTTCAGACAGCACTAATTAATGAAGGCATCATTAGCAATTTTTAAGTGAAAATAAGACTAGAGAGCTAAGCTCTGAATTCAATGGGCCAATGGGATTTTAAAATTAATATTGCAATTGATCGATGTAATTATTAATATAGTGTTAATAGTCATAATGCTTTTGGAGAAATTATTAATAATACAGGGATGGGCTTTAATCTTAAATTCTACTAAAATGTGTATTGCTGTTTATTAAGAGCCACATGCAGCTCCACACTTCTCTTTGTGTAAGTCCTGTCTTTTCATTTTGCTATTAAGCAGTTAAAGATTTTTGTTTAGCTCACAAGGTATTTAGGCATAGGGCTCTTTACTTTTAGGAATTGTATTTTCCCAGTAGTTCTTTAAATTTTTTAAAAACCAAATGACAACCAAAAGGTCACAAAAATAATCTTTGTTTTCTAGATTTTACAATCACTTTCAGCACCTACAAAAAGTTTAGAACAACAAGTAAATCATAGCCAACAGGGACATCCAAATGTGGTGCTGTTTAGTCAAGTGAAACTAACACCAGAGACACATTTATTGCAGCAGTCACATCAAGCACAGCAGCAACAGCACCATCCTCTTTTACACCTTCAACCTCAGCAACTTATGCAGCTCCAGCAGCAGCAGCAGCAACCCCAGATCTCCCAGCAGTCTTTCCAACAGCAGCAGCCTCACCAGTTTCCCCAGCAGCAGCAGCAGCAGCAAGTCCATCAGCAGCACCAGTTCTCCCAGCAGCAGCTCCAGTTCCCGCAGCAGCCCCTCCACGCGCAGCAGCAGCTGCACCGCCCTCCGCAGCCGCTCCAGTTCCAGCAGCAGCATGTGCTGCAACAGCAGCTGCAACAGCTGCAGCAGCAACAGCAACAGCTGCAACAGCTGCAGCAGCAGAACCTGCAACAGCAACAGCTGCAACAGCAACAGCTGCAACATCAGCAGCAGCAACTGCAGCAGCAGCACTTACAGCGACTGCACCAACAGCATCAGCAACAACAAATGCAGAATCAGGCAGCGCAGCACTTAACTCAGACACCTCAAGCACTACAGCTTCCAGTTGCAGCCCAGCAGCCACAACACCACCAGCAGCAACAGCAGCAACTGCAGCAGCAGCCACTTTTTGGGCACGATCCAGCAGTGGAGAGTTAGTAATTATTGCCTTCTGATCCTCGAAAAAAGTAGCTAATGACATGAAGTGGGGTAGAATATCAAAAAGTAATGCTTTGTTTACAGGATGGGATTGTAAGAGATGCCACTCATGGCTCAGAACTGGTTTTACTGATTTTTAGGCAAATACTTAAGTAATAAATAATGATGATCCGGCAGTCTGAAAAGCATGAGAGTGCTGAGAACGTTCTCTTTTCAAATATTCACTTGATACCACAAGCACACAACCTGTTCTTTCAGAACAGTGTTAGTAAATGCATAGCATAATTGTTTTAATTTTTTTTTCCTTTGGAAGAGGGGGAGGGGGAAGCTTTCAAACAGTATATGAACTGGAAGGACAGCTACAATTTTGGAAATATTAGTAAATTAATGAAGATTCAGTACCACAAAGTTGTCACACCTTGCTTTGAATTGTGTCAGTACTAGTAGAGCTGAAAACTTTTCGATTGTTTTGGCTGTTCATAGCTGATCTTTGTAAAAGAGGAAGTTGTCTTATGTGTTCCTTTTGGCCCTTTAGCCCCTCTTCATCCAGGGAAAAAACCCTACCCATAACAAAATCAAACTCTGCACTGAGCTGTGCCTATTAAAGGCTTTCAGCTTTGAAATTTTGGGTCCTACTTTTTCCAAGGAAGTACACTTAGGAAGTTTATAACCTGATAATAGGAAGAGATCAGTGTAGCAAATATGTTCTGAGATGAACTCTTCAGACATTTAAATATTTAATTGTTTGTTCTTTATGTGCCAAACTATTTCAGTTCCAGAAGAGTATTTCCTACTGGGCTGTGTCTTTGCAATTGCTGATTACCCAGAACAGATGTCTGACAAGCAGCTCCTAGCGACCTGGAAACGGGTAAGATTCTGCTGTATTTCTAAAAAACTGTAACATAATGTCATAGTTCCTAAATTCTAAAAGAAAACATTGGAAGTACTTCGGCACTGTTCACTTTTCTTTAGGCATCCTTTTGTCTAATTCTTCTGTTACAACCTAAAAGAAATTATTCAACTGCTGCTGACCAGAGAAAGTAATAAAAATACTTTAGGTATGCAGCCTGGTTGAATTAAGTGTTCAGTCAGAACATGAGCTAAATAAGTTGCAGCCTTAGCTATTTCCCAGTTATTTATGCTTTTAGTCAGGCAGCTGTAGTGCAGCAAATGTAATATAGCATCGCTGTCTATCTTTAACTTGATTGTATAAAAACATTCTTTTTTGCATATAATTTTGGCATTTAGTAGCCTGTGAGGTATCCACCTGAGTGAATAAGATGGAAGAATAGAGTGTTTCTATTTTTTTGCCAACTTCTATTTTTCAGAAAAATCTGATTGTATCCTTTCCTAAATAAGAGGACTTTGATGTTCTTCAGAAACTTCTGATGGATTTTATAGTTGAATTTTCCCTACAATTTTGCATAATCAAGTAAGCTGTTGACATTTTTAACAGCACTTGTGTTTATTGCTGAGATAGAATTGAATCGTTCATGAAAAATTGTTTAATAGTTTTACTACAAAGAATAAAAAACATGAGAAGGGTTATTTTTGTTTATATATCTTTATTTTGGGTTTTTTTTCCATTTATTCTAAAAAATAGACTTTTTGTTCACTGAGAAGCTGCATATGTAATTTTGTTTTTTGTTTTAAAAATTGTTCTTAAATTAGATAACAAACCTGGTTTTGGGGGGTAACTCTTCAGTGAAGTGATGCTAATGGTGGCGGTGTCCTAAAGGGTAGACTTTCATTTCAGACTTTTTGTTTCTTAAATGTAATGTAAAAATTGTCATATACTAGAAGTCCTGGGTTTGCTCTCTTACCAGATCATCCAAGCGCATGGAGGGACAGTGGACCCAACCCTCACAAGCCGATGTACTCACCTTCTCTGTGAAAGCCAAGTCAGTAACATGTATGCTCAGGTAAGCCAGCTGGGAACCTGTACTGGTGCATGCTTTCATTTTAGCACTGGAAAGGCAGGGCTTTGCACTGTGTGCTTCATGCTTAGATAGCAAATGCAAAGTTTCTCATGACGTGTTTTTTTATGATTTGTGGTGTTTTGGGGCCCAAACTTCCATAGTGCGTGTAGTAGACTTGTTCCAGAGAACACTAAGGAAGATGCTATGAGGAGGAGTCTAGAAAGTAGAAAAAAACAATAAATCTAAGCTTTGATTTGTAGAAAAAGTGTAAAATAATACAAGCATGTATTTTGGGTTTTAAAAGCTGTTTGCACCTGTGTTCCTAGGCTTTAAGAGAAAGGAAGAGATGTATTACAGCACACTGGCTTAATGCAATCTTGAAGAAGAAGAAAATGGTCCCACCTCATCGAGCCCTTCATTTTCCAGTGGCATTTCCACCAGGAGGAAAGCCGTGCTCTCAACATGTAAGAAGAAAAAGCTTACTTCAAAAGAATGCTTGCTTCAGTGCTTGCTTCATTACATGAGCAATATTAAAGCAGAGCTAGAAAGTGCTTACTCAGAGCAAAACACGCTTTTCTTTGGCCTTAGAGGAAAAACTTCTGTTAATCTTAAGGTGCTGTGTTGATGTGGTGCTGCTGCCAGGTGTTTCTCAGTGCTTTGCAAGTGTTCCTGAGTTCAGAGTAGTGAGGAGTAACACCTGCCTTTGTGAGTTACTCTCTCAGACACTGAGGGGCAAAGATCGCTGATACCTTGCTATGTGTAAGTCACGCAATCCAGGCTGCACAGTTTATAGCAGCAGAGCAACAGCACGTGTAACAGTACGTGCTTCCTTTACCATAACCCAATATTCTGAGAGGATTTTTGAGGGTTTTTCTTTTTCTGAGTCAATGCTTAGCATATACCTAAAAAGGAAGTATGCTGCCTGATCAGAGGATAGGAGGTCAGAGTTCCATTGCCTCTGCAATGAGGAGCTCTGTGGAAGTGGAATTTTGTGGAATTGAAAAGCTTCAGGTCATTCAGAGGCATCTTGGAATGCACTGTGCTGTATAAACCAAGATGCCAAAGTATGTCTTGGCATTGGATTTCTTTGTGCTGGGTGCAGACATATGGGATGATGGCCTTGCTAACAGCCTATCCTGACCGACCAAAAAAGAAATACAGATCTGGGAAAATCAGAGTATAACAACATGCATGTGAACTCAGTGGTTAGTAGTAAATGTAGTGCATAATGTAATAAACACACTTGTAAACAAAATTACTGTTGCCTTTTCCTAAAGAAAAGGAGAGAATGGCAAAAATGAAAACCTGTCAAGATTAAAGATAGTGATGGAAGATGTAGAATTACAGTTCACCATCTGTGATCAGCTGGCACAATTTATTTGGCTTCATGGCAGAGTAGAGCACAGTTTTCAGATATTTAGAGTAGAGCGAGTAAGTGTAAGCATTTTTTTGGTGCTTCAATATAAATAGCAGCAGAAGGAGTAGGGGAAACCTTTGAGAAGCAAATTAGCTCTGAGCTCTTTCATAATCAAACTGTGGTCTCTGTAAATAAGAAAAAGCTGACCAGAAGAATGAAAATGATTCTTCCTCAGTCAGAGCTACTGCTAGAAATCTGAAATTTTTATGTATAAACAAATCACTTCTAAATTGTAGTGTTTATATCCTACAAGCCATGCTTTAATTAAGTGCTTATACACCATGCTGTTCATTTTATTGTTATGTTAAAAAAATTAGTCATAGAAAAATATTTTCCATGGGAGTGTTTTGTAAGTGTCATCAATGTTTAGTTATTTATAACTGTCTCTTTCTGTCTGCAGATAATCTCTGTGACAGGATTTGTTGATAGTGACAGAGATGACCTCAAGCTCATGGCCTACCTAGCAGGTGCCAAATACACAGGCTACCTGTGTCGCAGCAATACAGTTCTCATCTGTAAAGAGTAAGTCCTTTACTCCATAGTCCTTGCTTTCTCAGCAACTTCTTGGCAGGTAGTGCCTCTCTGAATGTGAGGTGCTACGTGTGGCTCATTATAAAAGTGTTAATTTTAATTAATTCTGCAGTTCAAGAGCAATAAACTTAATGATGTTGTTTCTTGAACTGAACTGCAGCACATATTACGTGATAAATTTGGCCTTTTGAACACAGGCAAAAGAAAAGTAATTTCTAATTTTGCTGTTTTGTAATATTCTTAAGTGATGCTGACTCTTAGATCATCCATAAATAAAATACCTTTTTTTCAAATCATTGTTCTAAAAGATTGGAGGAGGGAGAATTTAAATCCAGGTCTAAAGATTCCATTTGCAGCAGAAATTCTCCTCTGACTCACTGATTCTGACACATAGAACAAAAACACTTTTCAGAGTATCTCTTCTGTCACAGTTAAAACAAATAATAGACCAATAAAGAAATAGTGGTATTTTAGGTTTATTATCAGAAATTGCTGTTTTACCGATTTCTTTGCCATACAAATTATTTTTTGTCTTCTCTGACCACCAAGGGCCAGTGGGTTGAAATACGAGAAAGCCAAGGAGTGGCGGATCCCGTGTGTGAACGCGCAGTGGCTCTGTGACATCCTGCTGGGGAACTTCGAGGCGCTGCGGCAGATCCAGCACAGCCGCTACACGGTGTTCAACCTCCAGGACCCGCTCTCTCCCAGCCAACACCTCGTGCTAAACCTGCTGGGTAAGAGTTTCAGTCACAAAATCCTCTGTTCTGCAGCTTTTTTATGTGCCTGTTTAATCAGTAGCAGCGTGTTTCCTCAGGTATGAATAACGTGGCAGTGGTGTCATTTTTGTTCTGTTCTCCATTCCCTAGATGCTTGGAGAGTCCCATTGAAGGTGTCACCAGAACTTCTAATGGTATGTTGAATTATTGTATATATACAGCTATTTTGATAAGATCACTCGTTGCCTGTGCGGAAGCTCCTGGTTGTACTTTCTGCTAATGTTCTATTTTATTTTGAGGAATCTGAGGAAGAATCTTCTGCAGAATTAAGGAATTTTAGTGGGATATACAGAACGAAGTTGCTGTTGACACACCTTGGGCTAGGTGTTTCACTCTTCAATTTCTACATCAGACCTTTAGAAAGGGCTTAGTACTTTTTAAGTCAGTACCTAACACTCTGTAAATGAGACCACATAAGGGTTTTTAAGACAGAACATCCAAAATCAGTAAGAATTGTGACTGAATTTCAAGTATAATACATAACGTAAGCTAAGAGTGGAATTTCTTTATATTGTCTCTGATACATACTAAGAACTCAAACCATGGGCATATATGCCATGTATTTTAGGATTTAAAAATATACCATGCATTAAAGAGTGTAGTTGATAACCCTGAAATATCAGTGGAAATGAACAGTGAAAAATTGTACCTTGAAAAAATACAAGAGAAGTAAATTTTTGTCATGTAGAGTATTCTGTGAACCATGCAAAGCATGAGAGAGTTTTCCGCATATTCAGAATAAGCTGCAGTTTCCATGTCATTTCTTACACCTATCTCAGGTTTTTGTATTGTAAATTTTCTTCCCATTTCTGATTTATACTTGATAGTTTTTCACAGTATGTCTTAATGTAGGTAAATCCCAGTTTAGGCTGATTACCTTTCAGTTCATTTGTACTACAGGTGACTCAGATAACATTTTATATTGCACAAAAACGTTTTGCCACACCTCCTGTGTTCTGGATCAGTTGTATCTCAGTCACTTTGTAAACTCTTCAGAAAAGAGGTGCTTAGTAACTCTCAAAACTTAATTTGTACCAATGTTTTAAATGGGGATTCAGGGTACTGTTCCTTGAATACCTTTCAGCTTTAGAAATAGGCACTACTGTATTCCTAACCATAAGTTTGAAACATTCTTCTTATAGACCCCTGTGGTATTGTTTTGTGAGCCGATAGGAAACTCGAATTTAAAAAACTAAATGCTTTTAAAAATTTGTGGTCGTATTTTCCTGAAGAAGGAAGATACTCTGCTGTTGCAAAATAAAAAAGTCCTTGACAAGATTCAGTGTATGCAGTATTGGTATTTGAAATTGTTTTTAACTAACTCCGTTTTGGGGTTTGTTACCACCACCTTCTGCATCTACCCTGCAGTTGAGCTTATCTTAAAAATGGACACATGCCTTCTTTGTGTGGGTCAGTCACGCTGGGTTTTTGTCCATGTTTTGTCTGGTGTAGCAAATGGAGACTTGAGGGGTCAGATGGGTAATTCAGTACCTCCCCTTCTCTATTTTTATGGGGACCCTTCTTGCCCATGTGAAGTGGGAATTTTGTAACTTAGATTGCAAGGGGCTTCTGGAGACGATCTGGTCCAGCTGCCCTCTGGGTGCCCACACAGGATTGTGGTTTCATAATAGAAAATGCTGGGCACGTGGAAGTGTCAGGGAAGACAAGGTGCTTCACTGCCTTCACAGTAGGCATTTCTATTTGTCTTGGGATTTGGTATCCTCTTCCGAGGACAGCTGTCTTGTCAGATGCTCTTGATGCCATCTACTTCTTGCATTTTCGTAGTTGAAATGTCCATCAAAATGTGAATGTGTGCACTTTTCTTTCCAACTGCTCATACTATGGGCTGTCTAGCATAAAAACGCCTGTTCCTGAGAGCAGCGAACAAACCCCTGTGGCTTGTTCCTCCCAAAGGAATATTCTCACAGCAAGGCTGGGGCAGTGCTGCCTGTCTTTCTGGTCATGTGCCTCTAGCCACCTGTGCCTCAGGGATCGATTTGAAGGTTAAAAAGGAATAGATATCGCACACTCCTGAACCTGAGAGCTGTGATTTCAAGTTACTCAGACCAAGGAGAGCCTAAAAGCGACATTTAACCACCCCTGGGTACATGCTCTAGAGGCTGATCTGATACTGGGGAGGTGGGACTGTCTGTCCAGCTTCTGTTTATGTAGTTAGGGAACTTGACTTTAAAACAGTATTTTCTGGACATTAACATTCCAGTATATTTAGGACCAGGAAGAATATTGTAGTCTTTATGTACTTAACAAATGAACAGACTTTGCAGTCTCTTCCTCATTTAATTAATTGACTTTCCTATTTGTAATTATCAGTGGATAAAGGAAAAAAAGTCCCACAGTATTTTATTTGGTGAACACTTACATAAGTTTGTGGAGAAGCTTTGGCTGATGCTCAGCTCTGCTCTTGGGTTCATTGTGTAAGCAATAGGTGCCCCATGTATTCAGCAGCATGTCATTTTCATTTGTGTTTAATTCAGGATANCACCAGGAAGAATATTGTAGTCTTTATGTACTTAACAAATGAACAGACTTTGCAGTCTCTTCCTCATTTAATTAATTGAGTTTCCTATTTGTAATTATCAGTGGATAAAGGAAAAAAAGTCCCACAGTATTTTATTTGGTGAACACTTACATAAGTTTGTGGAGAAGCTTTGGCTGATGCTCAGCTCTGCTCTTGGGTTCATTGTGTAAGCAATAGGTGCCCCATGTTTTCAGCAGCATGTCATTTTCATTTGTGTTTAATTCAGGATAGAAGTTGGTTTCCCTGCTTAATGCAGATCTAAACATGTAACTGGTCTGATTTCAGGGTGTGAGGTTGCCTTTGAAACCAAAGCAAAATGAATCCAGTCTTCAGCCGTCTTCCAAAAGAATAAGGTAAGAACAGTGAGCAGTCGATGCCCATAGTCCTCAACTGACTGTTTTCAGAATTGTCAGCTGCCCATCAGCTGCACCATCCTGTGCCCTGCTCAGTGAAATAACTGTCAGTGGGTTTTGGATGTTGCCAGTTACTCAGTTGGCAGGAATAAAACAATAACTATGAGAGTGAAGTAGTAAGAGTTGGGAGAGCGCAGAAAGAAGAGAATATGTCATGTTCTCGGCGTGGTGATTTTTTCTTCAGAAAAAATCCTGCCTAATGCTCATTCATCTGGGTTCATTCTGTTGGTAAAAGCTGCAAGAGTGTGCGTGTCTCATTTTAGAATTAGAGTTACACAGCTCTGGGTCCAAACGTCACATTCTGCTGTATTTCCTCAATTTTGTAGGATTGAAGACCTGCCGCCACCTACGAAAAAACTCACCCCTGAGCTGACACCAATGGTGCTCTTCACAGGATTTGAACCTATGCAAGTGCAGCAGTACATTAAGGTGACTTTCAGGCTTGTCTCTTGTGACTGCATTGAAACATCTGACAACTTTTTTATGGATGTTGAATTTTTGCTAAGACTTGATTAGCATATATGTAGCATATAAAGACCCATGCTTACTGGCCCTGAGGTTAGAGTAGGTTTATGTGAAATGAATTTTANGTGCAGCAGTACATTAAGGTGACTTTCAGGCTTGTCTCTTGTGACTGCATTGAAACATCTGACAACTTTTTTATGGATGTTGAATTTTTGCTAAGACTTGATTAGCATATATGTAGCATATAAAGACCCATGCTTACTGGCCCTGAGGTTAGAGTAGGTTTATGTGAAATGAATTTTACTTGGTAGCTGTTCTCCTTTAGTGAACTACTTTACACTACTGTGCTACTTGCTTTTTCTTTCTGTAG
>VYZQ01022677.1:0-14869 GCA_013400655.1 Mystacornis crossleyi | reverse complement strand
TTTTTTTACCTGTGGCTGCATTATTTTTTAATTCACCCTTTCTGAAAGGGTGATTTGGTTTATGATTATTTTGTGCTTTTTGTATAATATATTGGTAAGAAGAAATGTATAACATTGCTTGCTAACCACCATAAGGACTTGAGTCTATGGATAATTAACTAATAAACCAGCAAACATTTTTATAAATCATAAGAAGGCAATGTGCTTACTTCAGCATCAGTGAACTGAGAAATTGATTCATTTGAAAACTCTTAGAAGATGAAGAAAGTCGGGGGCATTTAGGATGACTGTTGTGATCTCGTACTGGAAGTACTTATTTACTGAAATTAGGTTGATTTGTAGCTAATGGGTTGGCTCCAGTTTTGTACCTGCTACAGTGATGGAAAATACGGCAATTGTTTACAAAAACAGTCTTAATTGTTTCTTTTGTCTTTTGGAAGAGTGTTTATGCTGTCTCTTGCAAGTTGTCGGAATTGTCCTTGGAAGGACCAATTTGTTCCCTGTATAATTTTTTGGTTTAGGTCTTTAGACTTTGGGGTTTTGGATTAAATTGGATTTAGAAATGTGTTTGACATAGCTTTTGTGGAAATATAAAGACTGGAATTCCATCCCTAATAAAAAATGAAAAATTGGCTGAATAGTAGGACAAGTGAAACAGATGGAAAGTTCTTTCTGTTAAGACTGTGGACTTGAAGACAGTTTCTGGGCTCCCATATGTGGTCATAGTAATCTTAATTTAAACTTGATCCTTCTACTTGATCATTCAGCTCTTTTGTTTTCAGAGAATCAGAAAATAAAATGTGCAAGTTTCTCCAGTAAGTTAGAAAAAGGAACTTGATAGAACAGTGATTGTTGCTAGATATGCAAGTATAAAACATAGTTTAATTCTGCAAATAATTTGGGGTCATCACTGTAAGAAGCCTAATGAAAGGGGGTGTTGTAATCATGTTAAATGGTAGTAGGTGTTTGCCTTTCAGAGCCACTCTGCCACCAAGATGTTCTGCTCAGATTCCATGCTGGGCTCTGTGGATGTTTGTGTTTTGTGTGCTTTATCATCAGTCTTTCTTTTTCAGATGAGCAGAACTTTGTACTCAGAGATGCTGAAGCTGAGGTGCTTTTCTGCTTTAGTTTAGAGGAGTCTCTAAAGAGAGCACAAGTAGCTCCACTGTTCAAGGTATGCAGTTTAACACAGCATTTAAACACTTGGAGTTTTTCAACCTAATTTTTTCAGCATTGGGACCACAGGTTTTATAGCTGAAAGCAATAGAGGGGACTTTGTTATATAACATGAAACATTTGTTGTAAATTTTCTTTCTGATTTTATGCCTATTTCCTGCCTCAGCATCATTGGGGTGGATGTAAACCCTCTGAATGCCTGGATCCTGTAGATGTTAACAAAACACGCTCAATATATTTATTCCCTGCCAAAATTTAGAACACTGTTCTGCTACTTGTAAAAAACCACTTATGGAAGGGACTTCCTTTTCTTTCTTTTCTCTTTTCTTTTTTTACACCAGCCTCATAGTCAGAGCACTTGCCCATAAAAATGGGAGTCTGAGAGTGAGTTTGCCCTTCAGCCTCAGGGAGTTGTAGAATGATTCTCCTTGGAGACAGCGCTATGCACCAGGCTGTTTGCTAGGATGGTGCAAGATGTTTTCGTGCCTCTGGTTAAAATCACATTACAGTGCAGAGAGGTATCTGGAGATCTGAGTTGCTAAAGATTCTTCAGCCTAACTGAATTACAGACTGTTTATTGAGGTAAACCACTTAAAACAGGTATTTTTTCAACCTGTAATGAATGAGAATTTATGTCTTCTATTACGTCTAAAGGCTGCATTTTGCTCTCCGTTTTGCAGAATAAACAGCAAGGTGTTCTCTTTTTTTATTCCTAGCTGATAAACGGAGATAATCTACTTTGTGATCTGATCACCTGTCTCAGTCAAGTAGTAGAATAATTTTTGTCAGGAAGTAATAAATTGGCTGTTAAATAAAAATTGAAAGTTATTTTCTAACACTTGAGATGTCCCTGGGCTCAAAGAAGCAAGGAGCGTTGTTCTTAGGTGTCTTACCAAGCTGCAGTTATTACTTTACAGCTGTGGAAATAGACACGCCTGAACTGTTCAAATTTATCAGAATTGTGGGTTTGCCCCTCCAGGGGAAACATCAGCAGTAATTAAAAACAGCTCATCAACTGATGAATCTGTGTCATAAACCCAACCCCAGCTTACAAAGCCTGCCCTGTTGTATAAAAGAAGTGTCACATGACATTAAAACTTGGATGTGCAGAAATCAGTTAACAAAATAATGCTTTTTCGTGTTCTTCCTTTTCTCTTTTTAGGGAAAATACTTTTACATTACACCTGGAATTTGTCCCAGTCTTTCCACCATGAAAGCTATTGTGGAGTGCGCAGGAGGAAAAGTATTATCCAAACAACCTTCTTTTCGAAAACTCATGGAGCATAAGCAGAATAAAGTGTGTTGAGTGTTGCTTTCTAAAATTTAGTGATAATACCTTAACCATGTTCTTCTGAGCTTACCATTAGTTTCTTTCCTGTAGAGTTTGCCGGAGATAATCTTGATTTCCTGTGAAAATGACCTTCATTTATGTCGAGAATATTTCGCACGAGGCATAGGTATGTATAAGCTTTCATTGTCATTTCAACAGTATAGCTATTATTTTGATTTTTTTTTCTTATTTTACAATTGTTATTTTATAAATACAGAGGTCTTTTGGAGCTTTCAGATAGTAGAGGAATACATGGACTATCCTGCAAACCATGGAGAAATCCAAACCAGCTGTTTGCTGGGTATTTTTAATAGCTATTTTATAGGCAGGTCATCATAATTTTTTGAAAGGGTAGGCTGGACCTTGGGGTTTTAGTCCTGCTTAGGCAAAGCTGCTGAATTCTGTGGTTTAAGCCCAGAAGGTAACTCAATACCACACCCTGGCTCCCTCTGCCACAACTCTGGAGGGGAAGAGAATAAGAAAAAAAGGAAACCTCATGGGTTGAGATAGAAGACTTTAATAAATGAAGTAAGATAATATGCTGTTAATACTACTGACAATAACAACAACATGCATCACAATAAAAATTGTAATAATAGCAACGAAAGAGAGGGGAGTAAAACCCAAGGGCTACAAATGATGCACAACACAGTTGCTCACCACCCACTGGCCAATGCCCAGCCCATCCCTGAGCCGTGATCAGTGGCTCCCAGCCAGTTCCTCCCAGTTTATATACTGAGCATGGTGTTCTGTGGTGTGGAATATCACTCTGGCCAGTTGGGGTCAGCTGTCCTGGCCATGCTCCCTCCTGGCTCCTTGTGCACTTGTTTGATGGCAGAGCATGGGAAGCTGCAAAGTCCTTGACTCAGGGTAGGCACTGTTTAACAACAACTGAAACATCAGAGTACTATCAACATTATCCTCATCCTAAATGCAAAACCCAGCCCTGTACCAGCTACTGAGAAATTGACTGTATCCAAATCAAAACCAGGGCACCATCTCACTATTGATCAAGTGAGTTGGGGGTTTTCACTTTAGGTGCTTCTACTTCAGTGCAGAGGCCCAAGAAGTGCTAATTATTAACAGAGGTATGAATGGGCAAGTGTGGTGTGTGCAGTGTCAGGTGTAAGGGCTGACTGTAGGGCCCTGGTAGTGGTGGGGTGACACCCCTGCACATCTTTGCATGAAGGCCACAAAGGTCCAGAATGGCCCCTCCTGGCGCCTGCAGAATGAGGCAGAATTTCTGTGTAGGATGTGAACTGTATGAATTTTGATATTTCCAGATGTCCACAATGCTGAATTTGTCCTGACTGGAGTACTTACTCAAACACTGGATTACGAATCATATCCTTTTGTGTAAAGACATTCTGCAGCTTAGGGGAGTATGGTTTACTAAAAGTTTAGTTTTTCTTAGTTAGGAATTAGTTAATTGTAGTTTTTTAGGATATGTAATGTTTACTTGATAGGAGGGTAGTTCAACACCCCAAAACCTAGCTTAAATTCAACATGGAATTATTTTTGATGGGATATACTTCAGGGGAGGAGGGAGGCAGGGTGATCACAAAGGAGTAGTAAATATTAGTAAATATTAGAATAAATTAATAAATATTAGCCTATTAGGCAATGGGAAAAAAACCTTGTCACTAAGGAGTGTATTTGGCACACGTTACTTTCAGATGAGGAAAACAACTTTTTACTGAAGATTATAGACCCTGTTTGATAAATGCAGTGGAGGGACCAGTAAGGCCTCTATGTCTTTATGCATGTTTTTAATAGAAGCTGTTATTTCGTACAGTTGTTCTTTCTTAACAAGCTTACATATAAATTTACTTGATGGATGGTAAAATGCCTTACTGCTCCAGAATCCTTGGAGCACTATATCTAGCTGTTCAGCCATTGTACAAAGCAACTAGAACTTCCTGTGGATGCTGTTTTCCAGCTGTTTTCCTAGAGATGATGAGCAGTTTAAAGCAGGAAAGCAAAAATAAACTGCATCTTTTTTAGGATGTGTAATTTTATTATGCTGAAACATAATTTACTATGTTTTGTATTATACTACCATTTTAAAAGAGCCCACTTTAGGTATCACGATGAGCCCATTTTTAAGCATTTTAAAATAAATTATGGTACTTCAGCCACAAGTATAATTTGGATGTAAAAATAAAAGGGCTTGCTATCTATTAAATTATGGATGTTGAAGATGAAAATGTTTTGTACTTTATTTTTATTTCTTATACTCTATTTTCTTTTATATTGATATTTTGCCCACTTTTGAAATAAATGTACTTTTAAATGTTTTACTCTATATTTTAGTGGTCGTTCATTTTTTTGAATACTGTGCAACAATGGCACTCTGGTAAGAGTAAATTACTCAAATCTTTTTCCAAGCAATGTGAAATTATTTTAAGCTTATTTTACTAGGTATGTTTTAATATATGAATCCCAATGCTTTAAAGGGAAATCGTTGTAAATGTATATATGTGTTTTTACTGAAGCAGAAAAGCAGCTCGAAGGAAGGAGAAACTATAACCCTGCATAATACACTGTTGTGATAACTTTTTGTTTGTATAGTGAGTTTTACTAAATAAATATTAAAAAAACAGTCTCCTGAATCTATATTCAGTTGTATTTCCTGAAACACATGCAGTTCTAATAATCTGATTTGATCATTTTTATCAGTTTAGATTTCAGCAGATGAAAAAGTGATCCTAAAAGCATTTATTTTTTTTCTGATGAGCAAGACAATTCAGCTCTGATGCTGTACAGACAAGTAAGTATCTGTACTCCCCTGTCAGGGAAATTACTGATTTCAAATCTCTTTTGTGCTGTGGCTTAAGGTGTAAATTCAGCTGATGCTTGGATTTACTGATTCTGTTGCCTTTCTCCCAGTGCCTCAGTTGAACAAAGTGCTTAATTAAGCAAATGACAAATTGCTGCTGTAAGAACACAGAGGTAGTAAATGTCAAGGTGAGTGAGGTCTCAGAGGTCAGTGTGCTGCCTTTTATTGCTGGCTCTGCTTCCTCAGCTGTATCCACGTCCTGACCTGCTCCTGTGTTTGGCTTTTCTTTGGGGAGCAATAGGAGGCTACAGGAGGATCACAGGAATGCTGAAATTTCTACCAGCGGGACTTTTGGTGAGGTGGCAAAATGGGATAAATGAGAATGTTGCACTTTGATATCGATGGTTTGAAGTGAATGAAAGGTTAAAAAGTTGTGGTACAGGATGGGAGGAAATGGTACTTTTTCACAAATGCCATTTACTTATGTCAGAGTTCTGTGTTTTTTCTTAGTGTGATGTTCAGTTCTCGGAAGTGCAGTTTGCTTTTACAAGACAGATTAAGGAAAAGTCTGTAATGTGGAGACCTAAGGTTGGAAACTGATGATATGATTTTATGCTTTAACTTTTAAGAATAGTAAAAGAAGAAGAAGGGATTGCAGTGGGAGTTAATTGTTACTTGATGAGTTGTTGTGTAAATGACTTAACTTGTTCAGACATGTGGACCTGGCAAGTCTGGTCTCCCTTTACTGTCAGTGAAGGGAGGGAACATCTCTGAAACCTGACTTAAAGAGCCCTGCAGAGACACATCTCTAACAGTTCAACGAAGTAGTTAAGTTGTCTAAATCTTTTAGAACACAGAAAATAAATAAAGTTAATCCCTACCTTAAAAAATGTCGCAATATATTGCATGAGTACTGTTCTTTATTAGAGAAATAAATGCATCTTTTTTCCCACTTAAGAATGTAATATTGAAATGATGTAAATCTGTGTTAATATTTGTATGGCTTGAGATTTTCTTCATTGTTCTCGTTATCAAGTTGCAGGAAGATTCTTGAATGGCTTTTCCTTTAGAACAAATACTGGCTGCTGCAGCTTTTGAAAGTGTGGCAATGTTGTGGTACACAAAACTTGAATGCATATTTTGTACCTGTTGTGCATTCAGCAAGGTTTCTGCCTGCCTTATCAGTGATGTGTTGTCCTATCAAGTGTAGATGCTGCTTTCAGAGAGACACACACGTGTCAAGAGTCAGCTCAGTTGTGCACATGGCCTTGCAGGACTGGGTCCTAGAAGCTAATGAGACCTGCTACAACAGAGTGGTGCAAGATGAGAACCTCACTGAGGGAGAGGCAGAGGGAAACCAGGTTTGGCTGTGTTGGCAGTCTCAGGCTCAGCAGCACAGTCTGCTCCACTCCATAATGCATCTGTGCTCGCTAGGAGTTCTCAGCCTTTTGGAGGATTGGCTTCCTCCACATTTTCCTCAGTGAAGCAATGTGAGGATATATAATACCTTTATGAAAAAACTGTTAGGAGTGAAGACATGAATGCAATAGCATCTGCAAGGTGAATTTCCTTACAAAAACTATCCAAAATGCTGTCAGATACTGCATAGAGAAGCTTGAAGAAAACCAAATGTGGTCATGGAACAAATGAACCCCACGGGAAACATGATGAGTGGTAATGCATCTGTTTCATCATCAGTGAAGACAGTGTTTATTTAGCCAACATACAAGTATGGCTTATTTGATTAACCTTTCAATTAGAGTGAAGAACACAACCTGCCAAGAAATAGTCCTTCAAGAACCACAGGAGCTGTCCGGAGCCAACTGGCTTGCACAGATGTTACTGTGCATGTGATTAGTGATAGAGAGAGGGTTTGATGGAGTATTCTGATACAGCATTGCTGTTAGGAACATGATTTTCCCTTAGTGGAAAGTTGTAATACTGAAGTGTCCATTTAATCCTGTCCTCTGTATTCAGGGGGGAAAAAAAGTACCTTTGCATGTTGTCACTTAGTTGCTTGCAGAAGCAAAAGGTCTGTAATACAAATCTGTGTTTTGTAGAAAACCTGTTCGGATAATTATTTAAAGGTAAATGAAGAACATGTCTAATAGCAAAGACATTACATCAGTTAGGGATATGCTGAAAGTCAAGCAGACACGGTCTTCACTTGTTGCTGTGCAGCTCTCTTTGCTGTGAGTCCTCAAGAATTGTGGAAAAGATTTGCAGAAATACATCTGGAGCACATCTGGAAGTTAAATGCTCACTGTCCCGAAGGAGGGAGATGCCACAACCTCTGCGGGCCTTTAGTTTCTGTATTTTGCTACCCTCAAGAAAATAAATACATCATCTTTGTATTTAGTCAGAAAATCGATTGTTCCACAAGTGGCTGGTGATGCTTGTTTCATCCCCACATGCGCCCCAGCAGAGTCTGGCTCTTACCTTCTTTTCTTGAAGCACAAGAGGCGCCTCCCAAGGGACAGGCATGCTTGAGAAGCTCCCTCTGGGATACAGGAGCTTTCCCTGGAGGACTGAGCCCTCAGGAGATGAGCTCTTCAGAGGGAATTTTAACCTGCCTAGTATGTATGCAGACAAGTGTGAAGAGTGAGGGATGCTCGGGAAAATACTCCTACCTTCACCAAGAGGGTGAATTTCTCTGATCTGGAGCAGTGTTTTGTCAGACACCAGGCCGTGTCTGCCAGGGAGGAAGCATCAGTAACTGGGAGCACCCCGGATCAGACAGCTTCGAGTTGGTTTGTCCTTGCAGCAAGCTACACCAAAAAGGAAAACAAAAAAGTCTTTTAAGCTCAAGAGGCCAAATTTTATGTCAACCAAAGGACTTTTAAGTGAAGCAGTTATATCAGAGATGAAACAAAAGTTTCCTTCCCTGCTTTTTGTGTCTTTATAGGACAAATCCTCTATTCCATGTAACTTGGAGTGTTGTGGGCAATTGCACAGTCCTTTCTGGTGACAGGAATTTTCTCCTTATACATACTGCAAATACTTCAATAAGCAAATATGCATCCTCACCATTTTCATGGCTTTTGGGATTTGATATTTAAACTCGGTAAACTCACAGCTTTTTATTGACAATAACTATGTCATACAGTCCCTTCCTGCAGGACAAAGGGACTTTGTGAGAGAAGATAGAGAAAAGTCTTTGCCAGAAAGAAATAAGCATTTGAGTTACATTTTGGAAGGCTGGGTCACCCCCTGGAGCCCAAAAAACTGGAGCCCACCAGCCTCCAAAGGCCAGGATGATGCGGAGAGAAGGAAGAGGAGCTCGGCGATAAGAGCAGGGAAAGTCAGTCAGCCTTCCGCAGAGGAGCCCTCTGAAAAAAAAGTACGTACTTCAAAGCAGCTCAGAATTGTCTTATGTTCTGTTAAAGCAATGAAATATTTTCAAAGGAGAAAGGGAGAAAAGAATGTGATTTTCCACGTGACGATTGTGGCTTCCAGCGTTGCACGGAGAGAGACAGACTGGAGCCACCAGGCCAGCCCAGAGAAATCTGAATTGCAGATGAGTCAGGAGGGGTTAAAAAGTTACCGAGCTCTGTCTGGGCTGGGAGCTCCGAGGCCGTGACAGATGTGACATAAACCAGCTTTGTTCTGTCTGCAGTGACGTTCTGCTGCTCACCTGGGAAAGTGCATCCACAGAGCCCTTCAGTGGTGACTCACCCGCCTTCAAACCTGGTGGTTGCTGGAGCTGCGCAGATCCTGCAGACAGGTGTGGGTTTGTGGAGAGACTCTGCAGATGAGACTAAAACGCACTGGAAGAAAAAGGGAGGGATCAAAACCCAGGCATGTCCTTCCTCTTCCAGCTCCCCTTAGCTGAGGGGCTGGACCCTTACAGCTCACATCGCCTAAGGGGAGAGCTCAGAGGAGCTGTGGTCCAAGGCGTATTTAAGTCACCTCTCAGAAGAGTTTCAAACACAACCAACCCATGTAGGTCCACCTGAATGGAGTGAGACTTGCACCTTCCTGCCAAAACCAGCACCTTGCTTCTCCTGCAGTAAGTGCGTTGGTCAGTCCAGTGCTTTCTACTCTCATTTCACACTGCTTTTGCCCCTGGCTCCTTCTTCCTCTGTGCCTAGAGAAGGCTGCAGTAGCCCTTAATTTAACTTTCCAGACTCTCTAGCTGCTGTTGGGCTGTAGACTTCTTTACCTGGCCTCTCGAGTGCCACTGTCTTTCTGACAGAATACCCAGCACAATATAAAAGCTATCCAGCATAATAAAATGGCTATTTAGGGTATTAAAAGCAATATATTTTGTGTCCTTGGCCTCTAACCCCTCCAGGCTGCTGTCTGCAGCATGAGCAGCAGCTCTCATTTCCATCAGTGGAAATGTGCTCTTCAACTTGGCTGTTCCTCATGTGAACATGGGGTCATGGCATGGCTCTGGAGTGGAAATCAAGCAGTTTGCTCACGAGCAGATGCTCCAGAGTTTCTTTGCAGGGAGTATCTCAACATGTTGGTTTTATGGAGCCTTTTCCTCTTGATCCACAGTGATGGATGCAGCTTCATTTCCTCTCTTACCATCCCAAGAAGTTTCGTATCGTGAATTGCACTTCTACTTCTATGGAAGAGATGATACAATGAAGTCCAGTTATTAAAGAAGTATCTGTCTTCATTTTGGTAGAAGAAAAGAATGTAAACTGCTATACAAGGAGAGGGAATACCTTCATAGAAGAGATGATCAAAGTGACCAAGCTCTGAGATGTGTGTGCACCTGCAGGAATGGTTTTGTGATTGGAAACTCCTCTCTTTTATCTGGTGACTTCATCCGATCAAGTGACATCATCCCTCGCAGCACAGGGTGAGCTGGGGGCTGCGTGAAGCCCTGGTACCATCAGTCAGTCGTCAGCAATACAGTGAGAGAACAAACGCTGCCTGGGGGCTGGAGCTGCTGTGCCTCTCTCTGCAGATCATTTTGAGTGATGAACTATTTACAGAGCCAGTATAAACCCCATTCTCACATGGATGTGAGACACAGGGGCTTTCTGAGAACCACGAAAGTTATAAGAGCTAAATGAAATGTTGTGCTCAATAGCAAGGGCAAGGGAATGCAGGAGATGTGAGGGGTTGTGCTGAGATGGGTCCCAAGAACTCAGACACTGGTCCTCAGCCTGCAGCTGGAACATCCCATGGAGCATGCCATGCAGGCGTGGTCTTGCAAGCTTTCGAAAGAGATGCAGGGATAATAGCAAGCAAGAGTGGAAACATCATGTTAGTACCTCTGAGCAATGAAATAAAATGTACCCTGCCCAAAAAATGGGGTGTATGTGTGGACTTTGTACAGCTAGGGGCCTCTGGGAGCTGACAAATTAGTAAATTTTTCTATTTAAATTGAAGTATATTGGAAGAAACTCTATTTTAATGAAACTAGTTTGGGGCTTTTTGACTAGGAAGGCAAAATGAATTATTAAAGTATCAAGTAATAAAGTAACTGATATGAAACTAACTGAGAAAACAGAACAGAAGCAAAACCACTGTAACTGAACGTGCTCAGTATGGGGAAACTGAAATGGGAATTCTCATTTCCAGTTTTCGCAGCAGCAACAATTCGTAACTGCTGAAACACTACAGAAGTCTTGCAGTTTATCCAAACTGTGAACAGAGAGAAGTTTATTTTTTTGAAGTTTGTTTTTCCCTCAAGCACCACAGTAGGCCCAAGTGCAAACTTACCACCTCCTCTTTGTAGCACCTGCTAACAACAACACGAGCACATCATGCAGCACTTCAGGGTCGTTCAGGCATTTATTTAGGTGATCTAACTGATGTTATTAATTGTTTAACTTTCAGTTACACAGACCTCTAGAAATTCATCACCCTCCCTCCACACACAAGCTGTAAACAGCCATGGAGCCCTTCCTGAGCACAGGTGAAGTTTCTGTCCTAAGCATCCTCTAAGGGGTAAGAAAAAAGAGGGGCAGAAGTATAAGGAGATGTATGTCCTTCAAAGGACTGTCAGGAAAATTAAAGGTTTGATAGCACCCTCCTATAAAATTTTTAAGCTCAGCATGGGAAATAGAAAGGTGGGAACAGCTCTTTTTCTACCTATAAAGATTTAAATCAATTTCTTTTTTGAGAAACGACCATACCAAACACCAGCTGGCACTGGGTTATATTTTGTAGTGGAAAAAACATGATTCCTGGGCCTCTCTGGTCTTCAAATTTGGAAATGACAGAGGAGGTTGAAGGAGCTGTTGTAGCCAGTGCTGCTTTGCTTTACTGCTTTCTGCAGAAAGTCTGGTTTGCTTTGCTGTGGTGAGTATGGCTCCCTGGATTTTTAAGAAAGCAGTAATACCCCTTTGTGCCATATAGAGAAAATTTAACACATCATCAAAAACTGAGTTGCTCTCTCTGAGTTTTTGTCCTTTAGCTGCTGAATCCAGTGAAGAAAGTCCAGGGAACGGATTTTCTCTGGGGAATTAAAACACATGTTTAACATGAAACACGGGAGTAGCTGTACTGACCTCTTGTACACCAAACTTAGACCCACCCTAAAGCACCGGAGCCGAGGTTACCCGGGCACCAGGCACAGCCTGACAGCAACCCGGCCAGAGCCACGGCCACCTGCTCCCAGCCTCCTGCATTAACTCCACTCGCTACTCCCGATCCATTTTTACCCATCATGGCCATTTTCTTCCAAAATGTGTGGTTTTGGCTGCAAATGCACAGACCTCTGGTTTCGTTGCTGACTTCTCTCGCAATTCCGTGCTCTGCCAGTTTGCAGCGAGTCCCAGTTTCAGCAAGGATGAAAACTCACCCTAGTAACTTAAAGAAGATTAACAGCTGCCCCACTTCTGCCTGTAAAATGCACAGGACATGCAACTGCTTTAATGGGACAGAGAATCTGTGTGCCAGTGCCAGTGATTGTGTCTGCATAGATGGAAATACTGAAGAAATGATGAAGGAAATAACAGCCTGATCAGTGTGGCCTGTTGCTATATGCTGTTCTGCAAGTCCTGAATGAGTGTTTACCACCTGTTCCTTTCCCAAACCCACTCCTGGGGGCTGAAAAGGGCACCTCTGTCCCCCACAGCTGCAGCTTGTGGGAGGGATAAAGTACCAGTTAATATATATGCGGCAGAGGTTTCCGTCATAGTCATTACCTGCAGCTCCTCAAAGTGCTCCTGCTGCACCAACAGGCACTAATGGACCCTTCTAAACACAGGGGGAGATAAGAGTGTCACCAAGTACATGTCAGAGGCACACCAGAGTGCTGCTTTCTCCCCAAAATGGGCTGCAGTCTCGGGGTGCTGTGGCTTCTGATAGAGAAAATGGGATCATCTGTGCTTTGTGGTCCTGGCAAGGGCAAGGATGCTCCCTTCTGGAATGAGGATGGGGATTGCAGCACATCTGTCACCTACAGCCCACCTCTCCTCCCAGCTGTGCTCGTCGTGTTTGGCTTGGTGCTCCTCACGCACAAGTGCGACCAAAGACTGTTAAAGGCAGCACCGAGCACAAGAGAGTTTTTCTTTGGAACGTCTCGGAAAAAAGTGCTTGGAGGGACTGGGTTGTGCTATGGAATTGCTCTGGCATGGCTGAAATGTGTCTGCCAATGCTGGTTTGTTTTGTTTGTTGATTTTCTTGGGCTCTGCAGCCTGGCAGAGCCCTGTGTTCCTGATGGTCACCTCCTGCATCACTTTTGGAGTGAACTGAAAGCCAGTGAGAAGCAAGCCCTTTACAGACAGGTTTGTGACAGATTTATTGTTTATATATCCACCATCACAACAACTTTAAATGTGTGATGTTTGCTTGGCACAGGTGTCCCTTTTGTAAGAATGTATTTATTTAATGCTAATGAGCATTAAACATTTATCTAATGCTGCATATAGAACTGCTGAGGCATTTGTGTGCTGAGTCTCTCAAACAGACATCCTTGTCTATCATGTTTGACTTCACCTGCTGCTATACAGCTTTTGAGCACAAACCCATGACCTTAGTGATGGAGAAAGTCACAGCAAAGTTCCTCCGGACCCTTTTTCCTCTCTGTTGGTCTGGCAGCATCACAGAGGAGGGGTTGTCTGTGCAAGGACCTCTAAAATTATGGGTTTGGTTTGAGTTATGTGAGCACCAGTACTTGCTATTGCCACCCCAGAGAGTTTGAGGTCCAGCATGATTTGAGATTTAGGACATTTAAAACATATTTTTGCCATCTAATTTTGGAGGGCTTAAGCTTTAGGCATATTTTCAAGTTTTCTCATCAGCCACAGATATAGAAACAGGTTTTCAAATAAGAAATGGAGAACTAAGGATTTTGCGAATCACAGAAATTTAGAATCATAGAAAGGTTTGAGTTGGAAGGGACCGGGTTGCTCCAAACCACATCCAATGCTCCCAGGGATGGAGCATCCATAGCTTCTCTGGACAACTTGTTCCCCACTGCCTCACAGTGCCTCACTGCCCTCAGCATAAAAAGTTTCTTCAGCTCTTCACAGGAGAGCCTCAACAGGTCCAGATCTTGTGCTGGGAGCCCCAGAGCTGGATGCATCACACAGGGGGGATCTCACGAGGACAGAGCAGAGAGGGAGAATCCCCTCCCTCAACATGCTGGCCACGCTGCTTGTGATGCAGCCCAGGATATGTTGACTTTCTGGGCCGCCAGCACACATTGTCAGGTCATGTCCCCAAGTCCTTCTTGGCAGGACTGCTCTCAGTCCCTTCATTGCTTCTCTATTGGTTCTGGGGGTTTCCCTGGCTCAGGAACAGGACCTTGCCCTTGGTGGCTCCAGGAGCTGGAGCTGACAATGGCAGTGCCACCCAAGGCACAGTGACCTGCAGAGCTGCCAGCTCTTGTGATCTCAGCATCTCCTCAGTGTTCCAGGGCAAAAGGTGAGCTCTGAAAGCTGCCACCGTGAACTGAGCTGTCACACAGGGCAGTGAGCTCTTCATAACACATAGGATGCAGGATCATGATGGTAATTGAGTGCTTAAAACAAAATAAAATCCTGTTGTACCCTGGGTATGGAATACCTAATTAAATCATGTTTATTGCTTGGCGCTAGGCTGCTAATTTGCTTTGATTTAGAATTTATAAAGATAATTGCGGATGCGTGCATCTGCGTAGGTGGCTGTGAAAAGCTTTTCCTCTCTGTTTAATAAGCAGCACATTAATACGGACTGCCTTCACTTGCCTTCGCATTTCCAATACGATTGATTTTAGTCCCTTTGTTAGAGGAGGAGATGGAGCCAGGGAAAGCCACGTGCTCCCACCAGAGGTGTGGGAGGTGGGGTGCTGAGGATCAGCCTCCTCTCACAGGTCTGTGGGATTCCTCTTGCCCTAGAGAAACCTCGGGGTAAAAGCAGGGACAGATGGTCACACTTTACTGCTCTGACCTTAATATTCTTGGTGGCACTTTGTGAAAGCCACGTATTTACCCCTGGTTTATTGTTAATAAAAGTGGAATGAGCTGAAAGTTGGAGTAGATGTGGTGTCAGCATAACACAGAAAATTATTCCTGCTTACCAGAACACTTTTCTTTAGGCCTAATCCCTGCCTTCCGATAGCTCAAGGAGTGAATCCCTGCTCCCTTCTGCCTGTGCCCTGATGCTGTTTGTTGCCAACCCTTTGCAGCCTGTCA
>VYZQ01022676.1:119-19445 GCA_013400655.1 Mystacornis crossleyi | reverse complement strand
GGTGAATTAGTTGCATTATCAGTATAGATGACAAAAAAGTTTTCTGACCCATAACATATGTTTGGGTGAGACGAGAAAGATGCAAGAGAAAGCAGTAATGACATGATATGGCTACTCCATCTTAAAACAGATGTTTCTTTTAATCAAACAAAAATAGTAACAACAAAAACAAAAAGTCCTTTACAGTTCACTACTCTTTCCTTAAAAAAAAAAAAAAGTTTCTTTGGGAAATTAAAATATTTTAAATGAGTCTCTCCTCTGTTCCCAGACTGAGCAATTTAAATTTTCACTCTAACTTAAGTGGAATTAACTTGCTTAAATCTGCACAGAATTGACTGAAAAATTGATACTACGGTAGTCATATCAGTCCCTCTTTCCACAAACAAATCTTCAAACACAAAATAAAAATCTGTAAAATCAAAAACTATATTAAAGCAGAACACAGAGAATTATGTGCTGTTTGCTTTAAGCGATATTATAGTAGGGATGCCATTAAAAAGTTTTGTGAGAATACGGATGATTTTTAACACTCAGTTGTCTAAAATAGTAGTCCATAAAAAGGAAATAGAAAGTAAGCTTTGTTGTCTATGGAAATCACTCTTTAAAAGGTTCTTTCAATTACAATATATTGAAGCATGTCTGCAAATGCTGACTGCAGTACTAAGTTCATTTTACAGCCAAGACATGAAAGTTGGAAGTGTAGATCCCAGGCAGATGAGAATGGCAACACCATTTGTTAAATCATCAGGAAGGCACCTTTGTGCTCTCTTTCTTTCTGTCTTGCACATTTCAAGAAGTTATACATAAACAGTTCGAAAATTCTTTCATTATCATTCCTCCAGCCTCCTCAAAACAGTCTTTCACTACATTCCCTTTATGGGGCATGATGGAAATCAAGATCCTGTTCCCCTGGGCTGCCCTGGCTGTGGGGCTGCTGGCTGGGAGACATGCCACAGTGCAGGGCCACAGAAACTTAACTCTGCACTTGGGGTGGGTCATAGCCCCCAGGACCCTCTCCATCCACAAGGGGTAGCTGGGCTTGGATAGAAGTTTAGCTGCTTTGGGTAGATGTGCAACACCCAGTTCCCCCGCCCTCCCTCTGTTCTTCTGCTCTGCCTTTGTGCCATCCTAGGTTTTCTACTTGAACTAAGAGTCGCTTGGGCTGGGTTCCTGTCTTGAGGGTCCTGCATGCTTAGACCTCAGCAGCACTCTTCTGCACTCGAGTAATAGTGAGTGCACAAGCAGTGGTGTCCTCTTGGCTTTGCTACTGTGACAAGACGTCTCTGAAAGCAGCACCCTGTGCTCAGTGGGAGCCCACTGACTCCTCCAGTGCTGGGGGTCCCGCTTTTCGCACTGGTGGAGACACATCTCTGGCACCTAGGCAGCGGCTGTGCATGGAGTGAGGCACTGGGAAAGGTAGGGAAGGTGATGTTTCTCTGGGGTCAGAGTTTCCAGAGAGTAGTTCTCGGAGTTCCTTATTATTGGCAGAGATTTGCTGAGTCCACATGGGATTCCTGACATTTCCTCATTTCCTCCCACCAGGTCTGAGGTTCAAGTAAATAAATAAACTATAAATGACAAGGAGAAAGGCCAGGAGAGGGTTCCAGCTGTCATCATGCAATCCAGAATGCTTTTGACTCCAGCTATATTCCATTTATATTAACAAATTAAAACACAAAGTCGCATTTGTGCAAAAAAATACTGAAGAGCTGCTCTGTCAGAAAATTATTCACAAAACCATCATTGTTTATATTATATTCTTTCTTTACATATTTACAGTATAAGCTCAGCAAAGTGATTCCTGTGTAAGGTAAAAAGAGAATTTTTCAATTATTTTTATGGCACCAATGAAAGGTAAAAAGGAAGGTACATACCTGTCATCAGATAAAACTCCATCACTTCCCAGTCTCACTGAACAGCAAGGCAATCTATCCACACATTAATTATTTATATTGAAAGACTCCATCATGTACAAACAAATGCTTTGTAATAAAGTAGGATGAAAAATGTTATTTATATTTTGGCATCACAATAACTTGCTTATCTCCACTATTACTGACACAAGGAGTGCAAACAAACTTCAGCTGGTAGATCTAAATACCAGACATGGTCTGATTCTGATACAACAGGCTAATCAGCTTTTACCTTCTGTTCAATAAAACAGTTTTCTGATTATTTGGACAGTAAAAGTTAGTAATACACATGCCACAAATTTAGGTTATTCATTTTGATATTCAATTCAGTTCAATATCCCCATGTAGTCATGTTGTTTAAATGTGTGCTGTGCTACTACATCAAAGAATTTTAAAATCAGACTTTTTGCATGCATTTTGCCTTTTGTGAAATACTTCATTATCTGGGTATTCCAGTTGAAAACATAAGCCATGAAACCGCAACTTCCTATTTAAATTGCTGTTGTCAGACTTCAGAGTCAATACCACAAAGAAAAAGTGTAGACTTAATTGATCCGGTTCACATCTCAGAACTATTGCTTTCAGCTTTGAGGTCTCAAATGCAGGTTTTTTTGTGACTGAACCATTCCTGTGGGCTCCCATATGGACAAGAGTTCACCCTCTGTTTTTGTTTCAGGCATGGTGATAAGCAACAGACAGTTTAGGTAACCTGCCATTTGCAGTCTTGATCTAAGTGGAGCCCAGTTCTTCCTCTGGAGCTTTAATGCTTATTTACATTAAGGTACTTTTTGTGAAAAAGAATATCTTGCTTAGGGAAAATATGTTTAATGTTTACTGCATTTATTACATAGTAACTATTCTCCTTAAAAAAATATTTACCTCAATCTGAAAACCTTCCCCATTTTAAAATAACACTAAGCTAGTTTACATAGAGACTTTACAATCACATTATTTTTCAATAACTTATTTTCATTGATCGGTCTAACAGTTTGACATGTTATTTATGGGCTACTGTGATGAATCACATCCGTTTCCAAGGTAAAGTAAGCAAATTCTCTGTTTATAGGATTAAAGTTGAAGGTCAAACTTTGATTATATTTTCTGTTCTACTACAGCAATATAAAGCAAGGCCTTTAGACTTCAGAATTGGCAACCAGTCATATGAGAGGCTTTTATACTTAAAAATTGACAACAAATTTTGATTAAATCATAATTAACATCTGAGAGGCAGGAAACCTACCAGATAACTTCAATAGACTCTGAGAGGAATTTATTTTGTGTTTTGAATATGCATTTTAATTTTTTTTTACCTTGCAAAGAGGATTTATTTATTTTAATCTTTTTAAGAAAAGAGTTTATATCTACTGGAGTGTGAGAGCTGGGAAAACACTAACCTTCAGTGCTTATGGTGTCTTGTGGTATTTATCTAACTCAATGGCCCACTGCTGCTGAACTTCTACGAGTGTATATTTATCAGTTAGCCATTGGCAGGTGCAAGTGAAATTTGCCTTGTCCAGAAATGTAATGTATAAACAACATTTAACCCCCTTTTTTAGCAACACATTATTAAAGTCAAAGTTGGGGTCTCAGAGCTGCTGAAGCACGGGCAACCTTAAATTGTAAAGGATGTTACTGTGCAATGTAATAATTCATCACCCAGATACCCTCCACTCTAGCCAAAAACAATGCCCAGCATGCTCACACAGCCAAAGCGAGAGGGCATAGACGACGAAAACATTTGCACTAAAAGATAAACATATGCCAATGAGAATCACATCCAAAATTTCCCTAATAAATACTTTAACAAAGGAAGCATTAAAGGGAAGATTGTGAAGTATATGTTTTCAGTGAGCTGTGGAAAGGTTGCTCAGAGAAGCTTCTCGTGATATGAGTATTGTTGCATTTAGATTAGAGGTACTGACCTTGCTTCATCACCCAGCTTTATAAACCTGTCTCTACACTGCATATCTTTTTTGTCTTGGACAGATTTATGCCAAATCATTTGTTATTGTGTACACTATAGGGCCAAGACTTTGCAAATCCTGGCTTGTGACTGCAGCTATCCTTTTAGGTCAGGATTAAGGAATGTTTTTGGTGCATCCAGTAGAAACAGACAGGATTCTCCCTTCAAACTAGAACTCCTCTTTAGAGAGGTCTGAATCGTGATTAAAGATTACTACACAGGCAGGCTTTGCTACAGGCAGACTCTGTCCTTTATAAGCAAGGGGAAGAAGAACTGACTCACACAGGAGCATCCCCATCCACAGGACTTACCAATGCTAGGTCTGTCCAGGCACCTGTCCCAGAACTGAAAGTGAACTGGCAGAGTTTAGGAAGAACAAGTTAGTACAGAAAGACAGAAACATAAACCATGCTGTGGCACCATGAGGAAGGAAGTGGTACCAGAAATGAGGCTGTGGGAAATTGCTGTATGTTACTATTATTGGCATAAATCTAGAGATCTCTCTAGTCCTCCTTCTGGAACCCATGTTGGCCCTTTTTAGCTCTCCTGGCACATTCAAATAGATGAAAAGGATTGAATTGACAAAGTAGACTGAGCTACCTCCTGGGTGTTGTAGCTTTAACTGTATTGAGGTATGGATGAGGATGAGCTGAAAGCATTCTAGGAAAGCCTATGAGAGGTGACTGCCTTCAGGAGGTCAAGACTGGATGCAGAGCTCTCACAGTCCCAGAGAGCTGATTGGTGACACAGTTTTTCATTGCTTTGGAAACCCAAAGTGTGCCCTTGAGATCAGACCTGGGCCTGAGCAAAAGGAGTTACATAAACGCTCCAGTCCAGGAAAAGCCTCAGGAAGTACAAACTCTGGAACCGTTTGTCTCAGAGACACAGTTTGTGCTATAGCTCATGCCTACAAATTGCTACATACCCCCATACCAATGAACTAGCTGAAATGGGAAATTAACCAAAAAGACAGCATGAAGGTTATACCAGTTTCCTTCCCTGCTTATTTGGAGGCTTAGAAAGAAGCCAATTTATGCCCCATAGTGAAGCAAAAAGTGAGTGTTTTAATAAGGGAGCAACTGAACTCCACACGGCTCCTAAAAACCACCCTGTGGATCCCTCCCATCATCAGCTATGCACTAGTTTAGCAAGGCTCGACCCAGAATTTATGCAGCTTGAACAAGATGCAAAGTGGAGGCCCTGCTCCTTTTTGTTCCCAGGAAGAGATATGGATGTCACACACAGCCTTGTCCTTACTGGAGAAAATTTTGCATTCTCTTCAGCAGTTCAGCCTTTATCTCTGAGTTTCTGCACCCACACCAATTAAATTATTCCATCTTTAGCACTAAAGAATTTGTCTTGTAAAATAGGTCTTCAGCTTTGAAGTTTAGTGTAATTAAAATAAAATACTGCTAATTAGGAATGCAGTGCATCAGTTATTATTCAAATGAATTATGTTAATGATTTAGGACTACTCTCATGAACAAGAATTTTCAGGACTGGACTCCATATTCATTAAGGGAGAGCCTGTTTTTACTCCTAACTTGCAAACAGCAGATGGATCACAACAGAATCCTTACGCAGCATAAAGGTGAGCAAATAGACAAGGACTTATAGGATCAGAATCCTCCCAAACACATTGCTTGTACTTCACTGATTTCTATTAACAAGGACTAAGCTGTGTAGTTTTCTTGTGTGCTGCGACTTTTGCCAACAATAAAATGTTCCCTGTCTCCATATGACACAGCCAGGTCCAGATGTGCTATTTTGGTTTGAGATGGTTAAACTTTTTTTTGTTACTATGGAGATTATCTACTGAATGGTTTACTTACCGCCTCAAAGCTGTCATCGCATACTGTTTAATTTATAGAGCTGGTCCAAATCTCTGTGGAAAAAAAAGTCACCAATATTTCTCACAACTTTCTTTGATTTATTTTTCAGTGTCAACCAAGACATAACATTTATTATGATTCACCTTAGCATGATGACATTTCATTATTCTTACTGAAGAAGATGTTCCTGAAAAAAAGAGATCAAAATCTCCTTAGCCTCCTGGATATCACATAATAAATGAGGGGGTCTGTTTTTCCTCAGTGCCTCAATAAGAAGAAGTGTTTATGTTTCAGGACCAAGCCCCCACAGAATATTTACAAAATTTGTTGCGAGGTGTTGAGACATAAACCTGAAGTTCAAAACCTACATCAAATACAAAGGAAGACCTATAAAATATAGTGGAAAACAAAAAGTTAGAGGGAAAAATGGTAAATTTTTTAAGAATTACTGAAATCTCTAAGTGTCTTCCCCATAAATAACACATAAAATTCTTTTTATCAAATGGACATTGGTGTGAACATCCTAAATAGTATAAATAAATTAAATTGTAATGTGCTAAAATAAAAAAGCCAAACATTCTAGAGTTGCTATAGATAGCCAACCAAAGCCCATTACTCTTCCTTGAGCAAGCAGCAGAGAGAGAGATTTAAAATAGCATCTGCTTTACATAAGAAATTGTTATCAGAAGCTAAAACCCTAAATTGAAAGTTACTTTGAATTTCATTATGGTAAATGAATATGAATTTATTTTATTAGGGGAAAATGTATTCCAGAAATCTCATGGAAAATACCCAAAGCAGGACATGATTAAAAATAAGAATAGCCAGATGATCTTGACTACAGGTCCTTAGAAAAGAGCATCACCTTCATGATTTCATAATAACACTTGTTTTACCGCATTCCATGATCTATAAGGCATACTAGCATTTTATTGCTTCTGGAAAGATTAAGAAAAATGTCCTAATATACTTATATATAACTGATATTTGTCAAAGTACGCCTGTTTACTTTTCTGTGTATTTTTGAATATTAGCATTAAGAAATTGATACTTAAATTTATACTGAAACAGAATAAATTCCATCTTACATTAAGCACTGTATGCAGAAAGAAGCAGAGTCTTGGAGGGATTTCTATTCTGGGTCTCAGACCACTTCTCAAGTCATACAAATGCAGATGTCACAGGGGTCATATAAAGGTCTCTAGTCTGATACGAGCTTTAAGGACAGCTTCTGTGCGAACACATGTGTTGAAAAATTGTGTGCTTTAAAAATGTGTAGCCTAGCTTGAATGCTAGGACACAAGCAGTTATACAATGTCAAGTTCTTGTAAAATAGTTCGTGATGGCTGAGGAAATATATTCTACAAAACAAACATTTCATTGCTGCAATCAAATTCATGCATCAGTGTGAGGTGTCAGTGCATCACACAGCTCAGAAACATAAAGCTATTTTGTCTCCTCACCTGTATGTTTTCTGAGTCAACCCTGCATCTGAAAATGTCCCTCCCTTGCTTCCACCCAGAGTCCTACTCCTCTCTCACTTTTCCACCCGCACACGGAATACCAAATGACTACTTATTCCCTTGGATTTTAGTCTGGGGCCAGGGATCTTGCGAGCTATGTCTTCACAGTGCTGGCTATTCAGACTTTGTGCAGCTGAACTATTGTCATAAATTTAGGGTATTTTTTCGTTAGGTGATTTTAAGCCATGCTATTCCCTGTTCCAGCTGCCAGGGCATTACACAAACACACAGGTGAGCACAGAGCAGAGGAGAGGTACAAGGGTGGAAACAGAAGGTTGGAAGAGGGGCAAGAACTTTTCATACCATCAGCAGCTTCAGTTTGCATCCTATTACAGGCCCATTCAATCTTCCTCGAAGAGTCCTTTGCTCAGGTCTATATACCTCCAGCTGTGGCTTCTATTGTCTCCAGCTATTTCGTAACTTGACACTTAATTGTGCCTTTCATTTCACCAGAAGGGAAGAGTTTTAACACATCTGTTGGTCTTAACACGTTCTACAGTTTGCCCACAGTTCAAAGGTTCACATGGTGTCTGTCTTAATCACTGCTAAGGCAGCATTGAGAAAGCTCTACAGTGAATAGGGAAGTTGTTTTTAATTAAAGAAATAGGTATTTCGTTGTCGCAGCCAATCTGAAGGTTATCAGGAGACAACACTGAACATGCCCCGCTTCCGCTTTGTAAGTCAAGGTTGGAGTCACAAAATGGGAACTGCGCATGCTCCACACCAGGACTGCTCAGGTAGGAATAGGGAAGCCCTGGAAACATCGGATATCCGGGGTAGATAGTAGGTGATAGGTCAGGCTTGTAGCACAAATGAGTTAGGAGGGTTACAACAATCTAGGAAGAGAAAAAAGGCAAAGAACATACGAAGGCTACAATTAGAGCTTGGAACTAAAAAAACCTGAAATAGGTCAAGGAGTTTAAACTGTGGAGCACTGACAGCAAAAGGAAGAAGTGACGATTCTGTGAAGGCAGGTGGTAGAAGCACTGGTATGTGGGTGACACTGGAACCCCTCCTCACAACCTGGGGTGGTTCCACCAAGCAGCCAAGCTCTGCAGTACTGGAGCCAAAGGGCTCCCCCTGCACAGTGCCACCGCTCCTGCCACTGGGTTGACTCCCTTTCTGAGCTCTCTGGCTCTCAGCACACATATCTCTGTACCTGACTCCTTTGTGCAGTACAGATTGGCCCTAAGACTCTTACATCACTCTGGGAATGAAATACAAATAAATCCAGATTAAGGTTTTTTTCCTACAGCCAGTGTGGGATAAAGCTTTACTTTCCCCAGTATGCACACACTCACGCACCACATATGCACACACCAGCTTGAGTTACCCTGTTTTTACAGATTCAAGGCCAGCCTTAGTCAAGTTACCATGTTGTAAGCATATATGCCTCATCATTCTGTATCTGATCAACAGTGCTTGCAATTTGTCCTGTCATTTATGACATAGTTGAATTCAGCCCACAAATGTTATTAACATCAAGTTAGGTTTTTTTTAATTCCACATTTGTCCAAAGATTTTTGGCAACAGCATAAATCGTTGCCAAAGCTTAATGCTAATCTCTGGAATTTTGAAAGCACAACAGGCAAAGTCAATCCCTGAATACATCTGAGACACAAGCATTCAAGATACAAACATTTGCAGGAAATAACAAACAAAGCCCTGCTATTTCTATAGTCAAATAATAGCACTAGTGCTGAACAGAGAACAATTTTAGAGAACAAAAAGGTAGTGAGATTAAAAATATACCTGATTAAATGGGACTTTTTGTTTTGTGAAATGCCTGGGCTTTTGTTAGAAACAGATAATTCCCTTCAATTGTGTGGGTCGAAATTTGTGGGAATGAAACCAACAGAAAGTGTAGAACATGATTTTTCGCAATATGTGGCCAAGCAGTTACTTATATGCAGTGTTGCCACAATCAAGATTTAGTTTCTATTTGCTGATGAGTGAATTCCAAACCGGGGGGGCATGGGAAACTTGCTGTGATCTCACTTGGGTGCCCCTCACTCTCCTGCCAAAACTCAGGAATACCTAAAACACAATTTAAAACCAAGTTCTTCCTTTTAGCACAGCTCATGATGTTCCAAACGAATGGCTGTGTCCTACTGCTAAGTATGATGTCACATCCCCAAGTCATCCTTTCCCCATTTAGACACATAGTGAAATTAAAATTGCATTTAGACCAATGCACACAAAATCAGACTTATTTCCAGAATTATACTGCAAAAATTAAGAGTTTAATTGCTCGGCAAAGCAAGCTTCTCACTCTTTTATTTATTTGTCTTTTTAGATTATGAAGATACAATCTCCTGCAAGGTTTCAAAAGAATATATCCAAACATTGAAACCAGGATCCAGGAAACAGAACTGAAAGGGACAGAACTATCCCTGGTGACAAGTAGTAGTAAGGAGGTAAAAGGAGTTCACACAAGATAGGAAAGATCATATTTTCAGCTAATATGACCATCACAAAGCATTGATACACCTTTCCACTTGGTAAATAATAAAAATCTTGGCATTCATATTTTTTCACATGGCCTGCCTAATAAAAGAAGAGAAACACTGCCTAGCATCCCAGACAACTCCTCTAGGCTCAGAGCTGTCCTCGACTTGCACCATGCCAGCATCTGTGAGACATGCCCACTCACTCCCTGATGTTAACAGGAGTACAAACCCCAGTCCAGCCCTCTTCTCACCTCTGTATGTGGCACAAGATGCACTAATTCCTAAGCACCACTGATCCCAAGCTCAAGCATTGTGGCAGCAGCTGAACAGCCCAAATTATAAATTATCCCTTTGCAATGGCTGATGAAATAGGGCTTGATTCTCACATCACTTACACAGCAGGCTTGCACCAGTAGAACTGAATGGATTTTTACTGAAGTATATTTGATCCACTCCAGTGTAAACAAGAAGCAGCTTTACTCAGTTACTTTCCAAGTTAGGGAGTTCTCCAGCAGAACAATATGAGTCAGGGTGCATCAGCTGCCCGAGAGTGCCTTGCCCACAGCAATGCTAAACACTACCACTGTCATCTGCTTTGTTTTCTTCCCAAGTCTCCAAATCATATTTTAAAAAGGATACAGAAAAGTACCATTAAGAATTCATCCCCATCAGCTGGTCAGTCCCATTCTAACACACTCCAGTTGTGATTACCAACATGTTTCACCATGTGGAGTATAAACACAGCACTGTTGAGGTTTACCTGGTTGGTTTATAGAGAATCAAATGTAGATGTTGAAAATACCCCTCCATCTTGGTCCTTCACTCTTCCCTTCTGGCACTAGTAGAGTTACTAATATGCTATGTTGGCACAATCAGCTGTTTAAGCAATATTTGCTGAGGAGCAGTTCAAAGGACATATGTGGTGTGCCTGTGTGTGCATGCATTGATACACAGGTGAGATTGAAAGGTGATCCTGCAGAGGTAAGAATGTGGACCACCTCACTTCTTCTTGAATCTGTACTCTTCCTTCAGTGTGTTGAGACTTTCCTAGGTCTCCCAGCCTCTTTGTTCCTTGGTATAGTTGGCCATGGTAGCGTGGGGAGTACATAAATATTTAACGGACAAGAGGGAATGGTGTGACAATACCTTTTCCAAAGAACTACTGGAAAATACTGCTTGGTAAAAGAAAAATAGGTCAAGTTTCCCTTCGTTCTTTTTAATCCGTATTTTTCATCATACCCTTTTTTCCTGTAAGACATACTTTTCCTTTCTGTCTTTTCTCTTGCATTTCTCTATATTTTTTCCTAAGCTTTACTGCAGACATCTCATCTAATCTGTGACGTTTTAGCTAATATTACTGCACTTAAAGGTCAGGTGCAGTGGTGTTCTTAGCACAAGAGTCACAAGCAAACAAACCGAAACAGGAGGTAGGGTTTCTTGCTGACAAAAGAAGCACCAAGTAGGGACCAGCATTCTGGTTCCAGGTTTGAATAGTGTATGGCCTACCAGGGTTTGGCCTCTGACATAATCAGCAGGAACAGCTGTAATAATATCCAAAAGACAATCTGCCAACTAATTACTCTCTAAAAGCCACTCCACTTGTCCATGACTACTGTAGAATTTGTGTACTGTATGGTGATGGTCTTTAGCTAATAAGAGAAAAAAGACCTCTTCTTTCATGATGATAAAATTCATGTAAGAAGAGGATCCTGCAGACAATTTCATTTAGATATCCTCTGTGTTGGTAACTTTAAATTACGCTTACAGAGTACTGGTTTCTGCTCTTGATATTTTGATATTCAATACCATATTCATTTTCTCAGCCCTAGAGTTCCCAGTACAAGGCATGTGCCATTCTGAAGTGTCAGGGATGTAAGGAGGAATTTGAGCACTTCAGTGATGACACAGAAGAGCTTTAAAATGGGTATTATTCCACATCAGAGTGGGTGCATTTTGGAATCCACTGCATGTTCATATGGAATGTCTTAGATATATTTTTCAAAGACTGCAGTATATAAATAAAACCTACTAAAAATAATGGAAAGTACTAGAAAAAAAATGCTTGCTGCCTGCTGCAGGGTAAAATCCAGCATTTTATTAAATAGTAGATATATATGTTTTTACCATTCTCTCTATATAAACTGAATATGTTACAAAATTAATTTGATTTCAATATTTTACTTTAATTATGCGTTAAAATTTAGAAATATATATGGCTGAAAACTCCAATGAAAAATTTAAAAACACTAAAATGGAGGAAATTGATTTAGGGCACCTCATGTTAATCTATAAACATCATCCATATGAAGTTTGGGATCCAGAAAACAGGATTCAAGATATTGATCATCTTCCTCACTACAGAAGCACAAATTTGTGCCAAAAATTCTCTAGTGTTTTGAACTGCATGTGCACATAGTACAGAGACACTATGATCCCCAAACTGTCGCTGTCTCCTGCTGGCCAGCCTTTGAATATATCTAATATCCACCTAGTGTAAAACCCTCTGTTTCAGAACAAAGACTGACCTGGATGATGCAAGCTATTTGTTTTTGAAGAACATCAGAGAATTAGTACGAAAATAGTATCTCCAGAGTGTATCACTTAAAAGAAACACAACTATGCAATCAAGAGAAAGACAAGAACAAAATGAACATAGGGCCTGAGGGTAGGACAGAATTTGCTCTTCTAAGACTATTTGAATTCCCAGGTTAATTTTATGAACTTTTGTTCTGAAAATAATTGCTGAAGATTGTGGAAAATAAGGATTGTTAGGAACTGGGGAATATTTCTCATACACTGCTTGTTTTCTTGTTTAAATGACAAAGATTTAGAGATGAATGGGTGGCAAACCACAACTTTATACAGGCCTCATTAAATAACTTCTTCAGTGGTGATATCTCCTAATTCTAACATCAACTCTTTGTCTCAACTATATCTAATTAAGAAGCTGATGCAGACTAGATTGTTACCATTAAAATTTGGGATTTTTTAATTTAAAACAACTTCGGTGCCTGATATGTAGATATGAAAGATTAGTAAAATTTGTTCACTTGGGCAAGTAAGGTTTATAAGAAGAAAGGTTTTAATGCCCATTCAAGAATCTCCCAACCAATAAAAAAAAAAATAAAAAAACAAACAAAAAACAAACAAACAAACAAAAAAAAACACTGGTGTAGTTTTTCAGAGATAGATATTATACTGATGTGCTACAAATCATGAAACTGCTGAACAATTCTCTGGTGTGTGCACTGTGTGTGAATGAGCAACAGAGAGACTTTTTGGCCTTTGCCATGTTATTCCCACAGTGTTACAAGGGGGAAACTCAGGAGTTGTTAGATGTTATCTCCCTGCAAGATGACTGTTTCGTAGAAATGTGAATGTTACAAATTCACTGCTGTGAATTTTAAGCAGGGCATCAATTTTCTGTAATTCATGAGCTGGATGCTAGTCAGTCTTTGAGTCATGCTTCGGGTAGCTCCTACCGGGTGGTAAAAACAGCTTGTGAAGAGTCAGGCACAAGGCTGAACCTGATAGTACTCGAGAGCCCCACGGCAGCCCCTGGCAGCGTCCCTGGCAGAGCTGCNGTGTGTGTGTGTGGTTTCTTTTTTTTGTTTTGTTTTGTTTGGTTTGGGTTTTTTTTAATATATACTGGTTTAAATGACTACCTACAATGGGTAGGAGGGAACAATAGGACTTCGCGGTGCGAGGTGATATGCGGTGGAATAGGATTAAGGAGGACAATAATTATATGGAAGAATCTTGTTTCCTAACCTCCTACGTGATGAGGTGTAAAGCGTAATTGTAAATTACAATTAGCCGGAGAATACAGGTTTCCTCGGGAGCGGGGTGGAATTTCATCGCGGTGTATCGATGAATATTAAACCCGAGCGGCTTGATCGGCACCGCCGGGCTGCAGCTCTGCCCCTCAGGAGTCATTCTGCGAAGGGACTGAACCGCGTGTACCGGGGGCGGCGGGAAGAGGGAGAGCAGCGCCGGGGCCGGGGCCGTGCGGGGCTCGCAGCGGTGCGGAGGGGCGCGGAGCGGGGCCGCTCCCGTGGCAGCGGCGGCCCGGGCTCGGGCTCCGGTGCTGGCAGGAGAGGGGCAGCGGCTAATCGGATTGGGTAGGCTCCCGTAATCCCAGCCCGATCGGCGGTGGCTTCTCTCTCTCTCTAATATCACTAATGTCAATTCTATTAGCTGCATTAGACAGATGTTCAAAAGCTCCCTCTCGCTCGCTTGCTAAATCTGATCCCCCTGTAATACTTTCACTGGTATTAAATCCACATGCACCCACTCNCTCTCCCCACCCCCGCCATCCCTTTTACTTTCCTAAGTGGACCCTGGCTCTGTTTGATCGTCTTTTCCAGGGCAAAACGAGATCTTCTGGCGAACAGACAATGGGATTGCCCTCTCTCCCCATATGGTTGTCTCCCACTGAACCCTGTTTCCGCCACAGAAAAAAAAAAAAAAAAAAAAAAAAAAAGTAACTAAACCAAGCAAACACACAGAAAGTCCAGCCAAACTAGTACTGCCTGGGATGTCACTATTGCTGGCTACTCAGAGGATTTGATTCCACGTTCATTAAAGACAGAATTGTGAGACTTACCGCTTCGATGCAGGATTGCAATTATTGTTGGGATGCTCTAGATCTCCGTATATAAATGTGTAGACGGATAAACACACACACATTTGTGTAGATATATCAGATAAACACCCTCGGCAGGTGCATCTTCCCAGTTTGTTTATCCGGACCGAGATGTCTTTCCTCTGACTCTTCTTTTTAAAAAGATTAGGGAGCATTCAGCCAAACGGGTTTCTAACTTCTTATTCTTGCTCTGGAACAGTGTTCCTTGACATTCTTTCCTGCTTCACTTCTACTGTTCTTCCTTACTTTTTGCAGTCCTTTTTCGTTGTACTCGCCTTTCCCTCTTACAGGGTCACAATCCCCTTTGTAACTGTGTGTTTTATTCCACACACCACCCCCCCTCCAGCTGTCCTTTTGTTGTTTTCTCCGACTAACCCGCAGAAATGAAATACATGTGCAACTCTGTCTCCTTGCATTTTCAGATGTTTCTCTCACTACTGTCTGCTACAGCTCATTGAAAGTGCAAAGTGAAAACAGATGTATAAAAGATAAAAAATATACACATATGCGCACCAAGTCCATGGAGCAGAGGATAAATCTGGTAAATCCCAGCAGAAAGAAAGAAAAAGAGAGCGCTAGAGAGAGAGGGAAAGACAGAAAGACAGAAAGAAAGACAGAAGGAAAGACAGAAGGAAAGAAGGAAAGAAGGAAATAAGGAAAGAAATACGGAAGGAAGGAAAGAAGGAAAGAAGGAAGGAAAGAAGGAAAGAAGGAAAGAGGGAAAGAAAGAAGGAAAGAAGGAAAGAAGGAAAGAAGGAAAGAAGGAAAGAAAGAAAGAAAGAAAGAAAGAAAGAAAGAAAGAAAGAAAGAAAGAAAGAAAGAAAGAAAGAAAGAAAGAAAGAAAGAAAGAAAGAAAGAAAGAAAGAAAGAAAGAAAATATGCATCTCAGGTTCTTAATTAGCACAACAGGGCATTTTCATGAGATTTGATCATTTCCCTCTGCCCGGACAAGAAGAAATCAATGGAGTAGGAATCTATAAATCAGTCATCATGTCAGGACAAATCAAAATAATGCTTCTATTATTTCAATCAATAAACCATTTTTATACCGAACATCTGATCTACACAGTGTGTTTGTGTTGGAAATTTGCAGATCCGCTTTGCACAAAAACAAACTATTAACATACGTGTCAATCACATTTGTAACTGTTTGAAATGGCCGGAGATTTCAGCGCGGGGCTGACTGAAAAATTCGGGGAGAAACAGAAATGCGCCGGGGGGCGGGGGGGAGCGGGGGGAGGCGGATCGCGATGAAAACACTTCCGAAAGTTTGTCGCTTCTTTATTGTTTGCCCTCCTCCCTTTCCCTCCTACTGCTGCCTCAGCCCTGAGCTTTGCGAGCAGCTGAGCCGAGAGGGCCAGGTGGGGAGGAGGAGAGGTGGGTGGGGAAGTGGGGAGGGCAGGCAGGACCCCTGATCATATCCCGTGGTGCCCCAGAGCCTACAGGGGTCCGGCTGTGCGGAGTCGGGTCTGCGGCGCGTCCCGCAGGTGCAGTCGCCATCAATCCCCTGGCCAGCCCAAAGCCCCGGGCAGCTCGGGCAGGCGGGAGGCTCTTGGCTGCCGGACGGAAGAGCAGCCTCATGCTCGCCGACCTGCTCCCTTCGGGCCAGGTCTGCTCAGCGACTCCTCCGCTACCTGTCTGGAAACCCCTCCAGCCCCAGACAGGGATGGGAAAGGTGCCAGATGGGTTTCCTCTACATCTTGCTGTACAGTGCTTCGCCTTGCTTGTTTGCAAATCCACCAAATAATTCATGCCAAACAACCATTTAGAAACCATTTTCTTTGTTTCTTTGAAACCCTACTGTACAGCTCCATCTGCCTGATATAAATGAATAATCCTTCTTGATACCATTCCTAATCCATTTCTTTACAGTCGAATTGGAAAGGGGGGTGGAGGTGGGATTAATCATCTTTAAAAATGGAAACCCCCAAACAGCCACAGATCCGGCGTATTTATTGCTTCAAATTAAACAGATGTCCCTTCACCCAACCCCCTCCCTTGTGGTTGGATTTAGGACAAATAGGGGCATTTCTCAGAACCAAAATCCCATGCAAAATTCTTTGGAGTTCAGAGCCTGGATTCTTTTTTTTTTAAGGGCTGAGTAGCATCAGGCATTACTTATATGTCTCAATCAATCCTTCATTAGAAAAGAAGAGGAGGAAGACGAAGAAGAAAAGTGAGGAGGAGATTTCGGGCCTGTCGGAGGGGGCTAGTCCCGCATTGCCTGGGTGTCCATCCCTGCAGCTCTTCACTTCCCTCCCCTGCCCGGTCTCTCCCGGTTTGTTCCAAGTCGCCGCATGACAGCGGGCACGGGGCGATCATCTGTAATTCATTGTTTGGGAGAGAGAGAAGGGTAGAGAGCGCGGGGAGAGTGAGCTGCAACTGGAAAGGTTACAGATTACGTTGTTTTGTGTTGGTTTGGGGTGGTTTTTTTTTTGGGGGGGGGGGAGGTTTTTTTGGGGGGGGGGGGGGTTTTTTGTTTGGTTGGNGAAATGGTTTCCTTCTCACAGGAAGCAAAACTCACTGTAACTTCATGATGCTATCTTTTTTTTTGTTTTGTTTTGTTTTGTTTTTTTTTTAATCCCTGGAATGATAAATAGAGTGGGGAGGGTTTGATGGATTCTCTTTACCCTTCTTTTTCTTCCTTTTCATTTATTCTTTCTCAAAGTGCTAATATTTTTTCACTATAAGGATGACTTGTGTGAGCCCCTGACAAGGCATCTCGGAACAAAGAACATTTGCACCTCTTCTCTTGGACAATCAGCGCCTGCTAACACCAGGCACCATTGCTCTGCCCTTACCCCAGCGCCCCTCGGGATTTGTTTTGTATCTCTTCTAATTTTTTTTTCTTTTACTATTTAAATTTCTTAATCGAATTTCTTCATTCCCTCCTTGTTACTTTCGTAGATGTTCTATTTCCCGTCTTCCCTCTCATTTCCAGATCAAATGAAGCTTGCCTATGCTCCCCGGGTGGCGGGGGTCGGGGGATTGGGATATTATTAGAAAGCCATGTTCCCACAGTCAAAAAGGAAGAGAAAGGCAAAAAAACTCAGGATTTAGCGCAAAACGATGAGGAAATCGGTGGACATCGGCGGGCAGCCCCGGCCGGCGCAAGGCGACCTCGGCCCCCGCGGGCGGCCGCCGCTGCGGGGGGCCCCGCTGGCCCCCGTCCGCTGTTCACGCCGGCCACCACCCCCGCCGCACTCGGAGCTACCCCGCACCCGGCTCGGGCGGCGCTGGAGGGACGGAAATGCAGAGCAGTCCCTGCGCGTGTAGCCGTGGGCTTCCTCCCCTGTGCCCGTGCCCACCGTCCGCGCATTTGGGCAGCGCAGATTTAGGTCCTCTCCTTAACACAGCAACAAAGGGGAAGAGAAAAGACTGACACCAGATGCTTACTTTTTTAAATCTCCGAGATAGTACAAGTACATTCTCGGCCGAACAAAGTATCAGTTATAATTAATGGATTAAGTTGTCGCTGTTGTTATTGTTATTGTTATTGTTGTTGTTATCGGACAGGCTGTCCGGTTCCGAGACGAGACCTAAACATTTTTTTTAGTTTCATAATTTCAAACTGAGTTAAGTGCTGGATCATCAGCTTTTCCCTTTGTCTGCCCCAGTTGTAAATAATGGCTTTGAGATTAGCTAATTATGGAGCATTAATCACTGATAGAGAGGAAATAAATCAAAGCCGGGTTCGAATTTTCAAACTCACTAGTAGAGAGGTGCATAGCAACTCTATCTGCAGCAGATAGGTGCTGTTTAAATTACTGAGTCTATAGAGTAAACCACATCCACGTCACTTTAAAAAATGAAGATTTTATTTATACATACCAGTTGTGCCATTAAGTGGAGGTTTGGGGAATTTTTTTCAGTCTGGTTTTGTAAAAAAAGTGCTGCAGTCTGAAGCCAGCAACGTTGATATGTCGTATCAACAAACTTCATGTAATAAAAGCAGAATATAGAGGAGACAAACAGAAAGATGTGTGAGAGAGAATGAGAGAGAGATGCAGATAAAAGTCCTGTCAAAAAGACCCCTTATTATTTTTCCTGTTACTAGATTACACAGAACTCTCTATATATGTATATAATATATATATTTACAGAAACTAACATTCATGTCAGTTACCGTATTTTTAAGAATTTCACTAGCCCTCACATCTTACTGTCCTCCCCACAGCACAGAGCTTTTTGTAGTCATGTCCTTTCAGTATTTTGAAACATTTATCTTCTGGGGTGGGAGTCAGATAAGTATATGTCAGAAAGCAACAAGCCAGATTCTATGGGAAGAAATCATGTAGGTCTTCAGAAAGAGTCTGCAGACGAAAATTCGGAGCCCCAGTCAGAACACCTACAAATCCCACACAGACACAAGCGGGGACACACACAGACAGACAGACACACACACACACACACGCGCACACACACACACACACACACACACACACACACACGCACTCCACCCCAAAAAAGCACCTCTCCACCTGGAAAGAGGCAGAGACCGCCCCCGCCCGAGTTCTCCCCGGCCCGCAACCCTCCATCCCCGTGTCCTCGCCTCGCCCGCCCCGGGCCGTACCTCCAGCGGGCTCCGTGGCCGCTGTCCGCGGCGGCAGCCGGGCTTTCCGGCCCCAGGGCTGCCCGAAACGCGGGGCTGGGGGAGCCTCCACAGCCCGGCCACCGCTGCCACGCGCAGGTGGCCAAAGCTCCGAGTGCCGAACCCACCGGTTGACACCGCCTCCCCCCTGCCTTTTAGTCAAGAACCTTGTAATTAATTTCAAGTTACTCAGCGTACCGTATCATTAAAAACAGTCTGGGGAACGGCGTCAGACCCCGGGAGCGGGGGGTGGGGAAGGGGAGGGCGATTTGCATACAGCTTTGTCTTTACCGCGGGTTGCGTTGGCGCGGGTTATACCGCTAATTACACCAAACTACCGAGCACGTCGGCCTCCACCGCGCTCCTGAGCCCGACTTCCCCACGCAGCTCCGGGCCGGCGGCCCCCGCC